>JAQQSZ010003926.1:0-14308 GCA_028646595.1 Phalanger gymnotis
TCCTATGAGCACAAAATCACTGTAATTTCTCTCCAATTGTGTCTCAAATATCTGAGTCCTTCTGGGAACAACTGGGTGGAGGGCTAGTCATATTACTTAGGGGCTGCTTTGTACCATTGCCTGAGTAGGGTAAGAGAGCCAACATACATATTACTTTACATTGAGATGACGGAAGAATATGTGTGTATGTGGCGGGGTGGGGGGGGCAGTGAAGTCGCCTCTATCACATACATAGCATGGAAGAACAAGAGAGGCCAGAAATAAAACTGAATTGGGCATCAGGACACCTGAATATGAATCTCATCTCTGCTGCTTAGATGCTGTGGGATCTCGGGGAAATCATTTCCCTTGGCTAAGGCTTAGTTTCTTCATCTGTAAAATGGATGGAGGAGGGGTTAAGGTTTGACCTTGAGAATGTCCTGGGTCCCTTTCAGCTCTAATATTGTCTGATGCTTTAAGAACAAAATTTGATAGTTGTATTTCAATTTACACATCTATTTCATGCTTGTTTGTTTAAAGAAGCTAATAGTTTGATCACATGTATAACTTTAATAAAGGAAATTTCTTTATATTTCATACATCTTTGATTATCATAGTGCTTAAATTTGGCCCAGGAAACACATTTAATGATTATAGGCTAACTTACATTTTGACATCAGGATGTCTTCAACGTGGGTACTCTATTCCATGGGGCAGACTATGATCCATCACCTGCCAATACTCCCAGTCAAAGCAGATCTGAATTAAAAGATAATATCCTTTTAGAATAGAAGTACACGCAAAAGGACATTTAAGGAATTAGCTTTGTTTCCATTATGAGGTGATCTATCTTTAAAAAAGAAAGTATAAATAGATTATATATGTGCATGTGTAATGGTATAATTATATATTTTTATGTGTATGTGTATATGTCTCACAGTATCCTACTATACTATACTGTAATTGGGATGATGGCATATTATACTACAAAATGGAAAATATTATTAGACTCCACATATAACATATAATATAATAAAGCAATCTAATTCAGCACTTTATATATGTGAATATATATATACACACATATATATATACATATATATGTACACACCATATGTAAATTTTTTTTTTTACTACTCAGCACAGTAAAGGGGAAGGGCACTGTCCCGGGAATCAAGGGACCTGCCTTCTAGTCCTACTTTGTCACTAGCTCTCTTGAGTGACCTGTGAGACTCTCAATCCCATTCCCCTTCTAAATGGTGGCACTGCTGTTCTTTTGTGCTGTGTGTGTGCCAATGATATGGGGTCTCCAGTCAGCTTTTGGGCCCTGTACCTTACACTCTTCCGGGGGCTCAATTTTGCTAAGCAATGTTAGGCACCCGGGATACAAAGACAAAACAAAAAACAGTCTTTTCCTTAAGGAGTCTGCATAATATTAGAGGCAAACAAGTGAGGAGATAAGTCTATATTCGATGGTTTGAGTGGAAAAGAGAGGAAGAGAGAAGTGACAATTAAAAGGAAGCCAACTTCCTGTAGGACCTGGAGCCAATCCCTGCCAAGTGTATTTTTTACTGTTTGGAGGCCTAAAAACCCAATTGGATAGATGATATCTTCATTGCATCTGGTATAGACGGAAAAAAAGAAACCCCAGACTCAGAGTAAGCAGGACTGGGTTTGAATCCTGACATTGGCTGTGTGGCCTATGGTAAGTCACCGAGCCTGAAAGAGGCAAATGGGGCTTTGGATGAGGTAATTTTTAAGATCTTTTCCAGTTCCGAGAGTCTACATTCTCAGGTCCTTTTCAGAATAACGAAAACGACGGTGGCTAGCCCTTACAGTGTGCTTTGCAGTTTCCAAAGTGCTTTCTAAGTACTACCTCATTGTATCTTCACAACAAATGTGGGGTGTGAATACTATTATCATTCCCATTTTACACATGAGGAAACTGAAGCAGAAAGCCAAGCGACTTGCCCAGGATCATACAGCTAAAGGTCTGAGGTAGGATCTGAACTCATATCTTCTTGCCTCCAGACTTAGCTCTCTCTCTGCTCTGCCACTGAGCTGCCATTATTCCATGAGTCCAAGATTTGGAAAAATATGTCCTAATAAAAATGACCCAGTGTCTTTCTACTTCCCTTTAGTTGTTTCGGCTCTCTTCTTTTCCCACTCAAACCATCAAGCATAGAATAGACATCCCCTCACTTGTTGTTACGTAGCTCCTTAAGGAAAAGACTATTTCTTGTTTTGTCTTGGTATCCCTGGTACTTAGCACAATGGCTTACACGTATTAAGGGCTCGATGAATGTTTGTTGGACTGGATTGGACGGGATTGAATTGGATCCTTTGCAAATCACATGTTGCCCATTAGGAGATTCTGCTACAGAGATGCTGCACGGACATAACTTTGTTGACCATTGGTTTCTATGGGAGACTGCAGAAGAATGACTTATTAACTAGGCCACTGAAGAATTGACTCCTTAAAATGTTCCTAACGAGAAGGATGGATTGAATTGGTGCTTATTAAAGCAGTAAGCGCCTGCATTCATAGCAGAAAGTATAATAGTTGCATCATGATAGAGCAGGAAGAACAAAGATTTGGCCAAGGAGGCCTCAAAGAGAGAAATTGACAGAGCCGGGCCTAAGGAAGTTAAGGATGTACCCTAGCTAATGCTAGATGTGGAATGGGAGGGCCTTCCTGGAGGTCTGCAAGCAGAGTTTGAGCCAGCATGTGCCAGGATTGCTATAAAAAGAATCCCAGCAGTACGCAGTTGTGGGAGTCACTGATATCTGAGGAATCTTCCAATGATGATAGCCTATGAGTCCTGAGCCAGAGGAAAAAAAGTAGTCCTTCAGTTAGATTTCTTTTTTTATTAATTTATTTTAACTTAAATACTAAAACTTACACCGTAAGAAAAGAGAAAGAAACTTTATAAACTTAAATACTAAAACTTAAATATACAACAAGAAAAGAGAAAGAAACTTTATAAACCTAAACACTAAAACTTACACTATACGAAAAGAGAAAGAAACTTTATAAACTTAAATACTAAAACTTACACTATAAGAAAAGAGAAAGAAACTTTATAAACTTAAATACTAAAACAAATATACAATAAGAAAAGGAAAAAAAAGCATTGCTGTGTGCACAGCAGAACATAAGAGAGGATTCAAAATGTACAGCAATACATTTCTGTGTCAAGAAAACCTATATAATAAATACTACACACTGTGTTCAGAGCTGTCCACGTTTTCTTACAATCAGATTTCTAATGACTTTTGCATGTCATTCCGAGTTCAGGTTCATTTTCCTTGAATAGGCAATATAAACGTCCCAGTAGTCTCCCTTACACTTTTCTAAGGCATCTTGGCATAGTAGGTAGAGAAGTTGGAATCCTGCCACAGCTACTTACTAGCTGTGTGACCCTGGGCAAGTCATTTAACCTCTCTAGCCCTCAGTTTCCTCATCTGTAAAATAGAGATAGAAATAGTATTTACCTCCTATGGTTGCTGTGAGGATCAAATGAGGTAATACTGTATGCCGTTTGCATACCTTAAAATGCTACTATACGCACACATTCATTCAGCTATCCAGGTTCATTTTCCTTTTGATGATCTCTCAACAGCAGACAGGATTTCAAGTTGATTCTCCCTTCAACTCATCGTCCCACCATGGCTCCTTCTGCAATGGAATCTTTAAAGGTATATCCAGAGGAAATGACTCAATTGTTGTGACCATCATCTCAGCACTTTTAAAGATCTGGGACGTCAATGGTACGAAGACTCCACTGAAGACCTCTCATACCTTAGAAGCCATCTTACTGAGCAGCTCAGGTCAAAAAAGTCATTCTCTTCTAGCTGAGTGTCTGGCGATAGATGGGCTTCTCCAAACTTCGTGAGATTGGTTCTTGGATGATGCACATTGTTAGGACCTATCTAAGCTTAAGAATCCACTGCATAATCCTCAAGGTCCCAATCATCTCCCCAGTGCTTAGCACTGTGCCTGGTACATAGTTGGCATCTAACAAATGCTTATTGACTGACTGGTTGACACAGGTTTGTGGATACTAAGGGATTGTCCGTATAAATGCTGCATGTTAAGAAGTCAAAGACTATTATACAGCTGTTAGATGAAAACATCTATCAACCTTCCTGCCCCCATCGCCTTCCTTTTAAAAAACAATTTTTTAAAAAAGTAGATGCCTGAACTCTGTGTCCATAAAACAGGAGTCTCTATGGCAATGTGTTTCTTATCCAAGATAAAGGTCAAACACATCTGGAAGCCATAACAGTTTTGTCTTCTACGGAGAGCCTCAGCTTCCTCCTTGCAAAGCCCTACTATAAACAGACCCCTCCCACTCATCTCCCACCCCCCTCAACCCAAATTCATCTGTTCTCCTTCCGGCCTGTCAGTGGCTTCCAAAACTGCTGTGTCCGTTTTCAATTATAATTTGCTGAAGAAGGGAGACATGTAATACATAAGCGTGAAGACACATTAGCATGGCTCAGAGTTGAGCAATCAATTGGGTTCTGCGCCTTTTCCTGTCTTTCAGGGATCACAGAAAGGGTTTTGGTAATTTTCCTTTCTGGAGGAGAACAGTTGGTTCGATTACTTCGCAGGCCCTTTATCTTTTTAAATTGACAATTGATTTGGAATAATGATGACCATAGATGACATCTCAGAGAGTTATAAAACCACAGATATTTAGGCATGGAAAGGACCTTAGAAAAACAGAACTGAAAGGGCCCCAGGGATAGGGACCATTGAAGTTGAGAGAGTTTAAAATGCAGGTTAGTTCTGAAAGGAACCTCAGGGCACAGAATGTTTGAGCTGAAGGAACTTTAGAGCATAGAATGCAAGGACTGGAACAGACTTGAAAACACAGCTGGAAAGGACCTTTGAACAGAGAATGCCAAAGGAGGATTAGAACTTAGAATGTTCACTCTAGAAGAAACCTCAGGAAATACAATATTAGAGCTAGAAGGCCCTCAGAGACCACATAATTGAGCCACCTGATTTCATAAACAGAAAATAGAGATTTAGGGAAAAGAAGCAAATAACCCAAAGATTCACAATTGTGTGAGAGAGCCAGGACCAGAGCCACAGGCTTCGGACTCTCATCTCTTTTTGATACATTTCGCTACACTTTGAGGTGACAAAATACTTTTGTACATATGATTTCATTGGGTCTCCACAATATCATACAATACTACGATTACACAATAATATACAATATTAAGAAAGGTGGTAGGGCAGAGATGGCTACCACCATTTTACAGATGAGGAAATTTAGGTCCAGAGAGAAGTCACTTGTCCAAAGTCACAAAGTTAACGAGTGGCTCCAAGTCCAATGCTCTAATGCCATTGCCCCATAAAATCTCACGTTCCAACTCATAGAAAGAAAGAAAGCAGAGAACTCTTTTTTTGGTCAATTTATAGATTTAAATTGCTTAAACTCTATTTTAAACCCCGAGAACATAATAATAGCTACCATTTATGAGTAGTTTTAAGGCTATCAAAGCACTAATATATTATCTCATGTGATCACACTGGGAGGGTGGTATTATTATTTTACTCCTTTTACAGATGAGGGTACTGAGCTACAGAAATGTTGAGTGTCTTGCCCCAGGACACACAGCTAAAGCGTCTGAGGCAGGATTTGAACACAGGTCTTCCTGACCTCGAGTCCAGAGCTCTATGCATCGTGCCACCTATCTGTCATGATGAATGAAGTTTTCAGGCCCTTAGTCAATAAACATTTATTAAGCACTTACTATGTGCCAGACACTGTGCTATGTGCTGAGGATACAAAAAGAAGCAAAAGACAGTCCTTGCCCTCAAGGTGCGTATAGTCTAATGGAAGAGGCGACAAGCAAGCAAATATTTACAAAGAGATCTATAGACAAGACAAACAGGAAATAATTAACAGAGGAAAGATACTAGAATAAAGAGGCATTTAGGAAGGCTTCCTGTGGAAGATGGAATTTTGGTTGGGACTGAAGGGAAACCAGTGAAATAGATAGGCAGGGATCAGGAGAGAGCGTATTCTGAGCACGGAGCATGGCAGACGGCCAGAGAAAATGCTTGGAGCTGAGAGATGGAGTGTCTTGTTCGTGGAATAGCCAGGAGGCCACTGTCATTGGACCAATAAGTATGTGGTGGGGAGTAAGGTGTAAAAAGGCTGGAAAGGGAGGAGGTGGCAAGATTATGAAGAGCTTTGGATGCCAAACAGAGTATTTTATATTTAGTCCTGGAGGCAATAGACAACCACTGGAGTTTATTGAGTAGTGGGAGTAACATAATTAGATTTGTGCTTCAAGGAAAATCACTTCGGTGACTGAAGAGAATTTAGATTGGAGCAGGGCAAGACTTGAGGAAGGCAGACCTATACATAGGAAATCACTTTCTTGGTAAAACTGTCAACCAGTTAATTAATCGACATTCATTTACCAAGAGACAGCTATATGAGAGGCACTGCACTAGGTGCTAGTGATACAAAGACAAGAACAAACCATTTCTGCCCTCAAGGAGCTCACATTCTATCAAGTGAAGAAGATGCTGAGCATAAATCGGTATTTACACAATAAAGACAAGATAATTTTTGGTGTGGGGGTGGTGATCAGGAAAGGCCTCATATAGGAAGGGGCATTTGATCTGAGCTTTGCAGAAGACTAGGCATTCTAAAAAGCAAACAGGAGGAAGAAGTAGATTCCAGGTACAGGGGACATCCTGTGCAAAGGCAATAGACATGGCACATGGAGACAGCAACTGGAGTGTCATGTGTGAGCAACAACAAGGCCAGTAGTCTATAGAGAATCTGAAGAAAAATCCTGGAAAGACAAAGTACTTTATCAGAGTTACTTCCTTCTCTGACTTTTTTAGTCCATGCTGATTCCTCTGGTTTCTGAACAGTGTCTGTTTGACCATGGACAAGGTTCATGACCTTTCAGTGACTTATCCATCTACCTTACCAATGGGCACACTGATACCAGATCTGCTGACATTCATTCATTCATTCATTGAGTGCCTATTATATGATGCGTTCTATGCTTGACTCTATGAGCAGATTAAAAAAAACACCATGATATGTCTTCTTGTTCTCTAGACTTTACCACATGGCAGTTTTTTGGCTCTCAGAAATGGGAGGGTATCAAGGAGAGAGCCCCGGATTTAAAGTCAGCGGACCTGGCATTAAATTTAGAGCTCCGCTTCTCCTATCTGTGCGATCCTGACCTACTTCCCTTCTCTGAACTTCAATTTCCTCCTTTGTAAAGTGAGATTTAATGCTTTTCCTCCTTCCCAGGACTGTTGTGATATTTGAATGAGGTAATTTGCTTAAGAGCTATATAAATGCTATGTCAGTATAAACTACTGCCATTATTTGGGTCTTGGGGCCTTCATTTGGAGTTAACACAAAAAAGCATGTTGCTGGCTTCTTGGAAGTGACCCCAGGACTCTGCACTCAGTGACTGGAACAAACAGGGACAACGTTCAAGGCCCTGCTTCGAAAGCCAGAGCCAGTAAAGCTCATTAAGGATGACAGACCTTGTGCATCTGACTTTTCTCAAGGGGCTAAATTTTTTTTAAATGTATTTGGCAGTAATGGTGGCTTGCCTCGGTCAGTCCCAGCTTTGGTCATAAATCTGGAGCTGGTGGAATGGAAGACCAGTGCAAAATGCCAAATCAGCACATTTCTCCGACCAGCAAAGGCTTTTCTCAACAGCAAGGCAGGCAGGGCCGAAGACATCCACACAGGCCCGGAGTCATTTTTATCTCCTGCTGCTCAGTTAGAGGCCACAGAATGGAAAGAGACTGGAAGTTAGATCTGAGCATTGGTTCCACCATTGATTCACTGCCTGGCTCATTATTACGCTCCCCCTCCTCCTTTTACCTTGTAGTTATTTTTTATATATTTCAATGCTTACTAGCTGATTTACTGACTGACTGAAACAAATGAGTGACTGCATTCGTTTGGGTCTTAGTTTTCACTTCTATAAAAAGAGGGGGTTGATCTAGATCAGAAATTCTTAACCTGGGTAGATTTTAAAGGGTCTGCGAACTCGGATGGAGGGGTGGGGGGATTACATCAACATATTTTTACTGACTTTTAACCAAAATTTAGCATTTCCTTCAATGATGAATGTGGGCAAGAAACCTAATTCTGAGAAGTGGTCCATGCCACATGGCCTTGGATCACCTCTCAGGCTCTTCCGATATTTGGTGCTTAATGTCCTAGGGTCCCTTTGAGTTGTGACATTTTGTTATTGATCTATGGACTCAGAAGAGTAGATCTCTCCAGACCACTCACTCCATGAACCCTAATTTCTTTGGGGGCCAAAAAACTGAAAGCGGCCTAGCCTCTCCATTAGTCATCAGTATATCTTCAGAACCATTTAAAATATCACAATAATTACAAATCTGGGTTCAAATCCTGCCTCTGACATTTACTACCTATGTGACTTTAAGTGAGTCAATTAATTTCTCTGGGCCTCAGTTTCCTCACATCTAAAATGAGGAGGTTTCGTTAAGAGAGTTCTAAGGTACCTCTCAACTCTATATCCATGTTCCCATGAAATACAGCCCACATTTATGTAGTGCTTTGCAGTTAGTTTAATATACTTCCCTATTTATTTTCTTGTTTGATCTTCCCCCAATGGAGGGAGTACTTGGTATGGGATCTTGCATGAGGAATTGACATGTGCCAGTGATTAAGACAAGCACCAGAGAATGGGAAGCAGTCCTGTCTTGGAGAAGAGGATTGTGATCTGATGTGGGGTCCCAGGAGAGCAGAACTCAATACCAAGGTTTCTTCGGAATATTTGAATATTACTTTGGATCTCGTGGGATGAAATGAGAGCAAGAAATCACTCCCAGGAGCCAATATTCTGGTTGGGTGGCCAGTCCTGGCTCAGGAAGCAAGCTAATGGACATGTTGGGAAAGTAACCATCTGACTCAGACTGTCTCCCCAAAGCTTCGGACTTTTGCAGTGGTTGTTTACATCACCCACCTCTGTTCTGTGCTGAAATTCTGATATAACTAGTTACATGCCTGGACCACTAAGCCCTGTGGGCTCCCTGCCTCCCCCATAATCCCCTATGCTCCCCATACTCAGCCATACTTAAAGACTATTGGCTTGGGGAGTAGGCAACTTTGGATTTTGGGGAAGTCTTGTCAGGAAAAAGACAAAAGGATACAAGAAGATTTAGAACTTAGGGACTAAGGAAAATGGAAACTGAAAGACAGAGGAGAGATTTATGGGAGCTAGAATGACGTAGTAGAGAGAACGCTGGTGTCCTAGACTCCTAGCGTCTCAAGACTTTTATTCCTTTCCTGGCTCTGATACTTACTTGGCACATGACCCTGAGATTCACTTCTCTGAACCTCACTTTTATCCTCTGTAGAATGGGAATAATCATACGTCTTCCCTTTCCCATAAAGCTTCAGTAAGCCTAAGATGAGATATAAAATATACCTTTTTTGTAGACAATAAAGTGTTATGGAGATGTGTCATAATTTTTTTTAAAGGAAGATGAGGAAAGTAGAATTCAAGCACCATAAAGAACTGCAAAGTCACTCTTCCTTATTCTTTTCTCTCTGTGGAACCCACTTTCAACACTGGTCTGAGCCATCCCTTCCTCTATCATACTGGTGGGAGGAAACATTCTCATGACCTGCATCTTTCTTTAGAGACAGTCTACATTGTGTGACTAAGATCTTTGAAAAGACTCATCTGGGAATTAAAAGACATAAACTGTGCTCCCTTTTATGGTGCACAGAATTTTCCCTTCCATAAGGTACAGATGGTCCCATGGAGTTCAAGTCTGTGTAAACAGGAAGAGAATTTGACTTCCACCAGCAGATCTAGAAAACATGAGAGCTTTGTCACATTATGAACTAGAATATGAACTCTGAGGTGACATTTGAATTTAAACTGGTTGAATTAGACAGAAGAAAAACAGGCTAGACACACTGACCTAAGAGATCGGTAGAATTTAAAGACTAATCATGAATTTATGGACACAGATTCCCAGAGCTGGGCAAAATCCCAGCATGATATCCAGCTCATCTCCTAATTGAAACGTGAACTCCTTCCTCAACATCTCCAAGTGATCATTCATCTTCTATTTGGTGATGGAGAGTTTACCATATTTCTCCCAATAGCAAAAACATTTAATTAAGACATAAAAGCAAGGTAGATAACTAGAGAGAATCAAGCAGTAGAATCATGTCTGCCTCCTGTACTCATGATAGACTCTGTGTCTTCCATCCAAGAACCAGCATAATGGAGCAGCATGGCTCGCCAGCTACAGTGCTGGACTTGGAGTCAAGAAGATAGGTTCAAATCCTCAGATACTTGTGTGACTTTGGACAAGCCACTTCCTCTCCTTTGCCCTCGGTTTCTTATCTGTAAAATGGAGGAGTACTCTAAATGGCCTCAAGATTCCTTTCCAACTTTAGATCCAACCTGGCTAAGAGCAAAGAGGTTTGTCACCAGTAGCTTGACAAAGTTCTATCAATCAAAGGCTTATTTTGGCTACAACTCTGAAGAGGGTTTGCTAAGTCATGGAGTAGCTAGACTCTAGCTCAGTAGAGAAAGTAGTCATATCAATGAAATTACAGAACCTTGAAGAATTGAACTATACCTTGTATATTATTACATTTGAAGAGGGAACGATATCATATTCAAGTTTACACAAATAAGTCATACTGATACAATATCTAGAACATGGAACAGAACATAATAAGAGAAAATAACAAGCAAAGTGATATCCTAGACTAGATGAAGAAAAGGTCATTTCTAACTGAGGAGTGGGATGAGGGGAGTGGAGATCAGAGAAGGCTTCCTGAAGGAAGTGGCATTTGAGACAGGAGGGTAGGATTTGTTTTCTGAGGCTCCATTCAATTCTGAGATGTGATTTCAGTTCAAAAGGCAAAGATGAGGGGCAAAGAGTGGTAGTCGTAGTTTAGGGAATGGTACAAGCAATTACACATAAGTGGGAAAGTGTGGGATGTGTAAAAGGGGCAGTGATTTGTCCATTTTGGTTGGAATATATTAGCACCAGTAGAGAAGACTTATTTGAGATAAGACTGGAATTATGAGAGCAGAGCCAGATAGAGACAGAGAGACACACAGAGAGAAATACGGATAAATAGATAGATAGATGAAGAATTTATGAAGGTCTTACTATATGCCAGACACTCTACTAAGCACCAGGGATACAAATACTAGCAAAAAGAAAGCCAATTCCTGCCATCAAAGGCTTTACATTCTAATGGCAGAAAATAATACATAAAAGGGAACCGAAAGGGAGGAGGGAGTGCTTATAGGAGCAAGGTGAAAAGATCCTTGGAAATTCTTTCATATGGAGGAACTGAGGAGGGACTCACTAATGGAAGGAGAGGGTCACAGGGGCTGAGGAATCTTCCAGGATGAGAAGGCTCCTGGGATATGATGGAGAAGTCCAAGGAGTCAGGTGTGGGGCAGGAAGAAGACTGAAGGAGTAAGCTTAATTCATCAATCATTTATTAAGGTCCTAATACATGTGAGGCCCTGCACAAGACAGTGCCGCTATGAAGATAAAAAAGACAGTCCTTTCCCCTAATGACCTTACAATATAATAGAGATTTGTTGTTGTTAAGTTATGTCTGACTTTTTGTGACTGAATTTTGGATTTTCTTGGCAAAGATACTAGAGTGGTTTGCCATTTCTTTCTCCAGGTCATTTTACAGATGAGGAAACTGAGGCAAACAGAGTTGAGTGACTTACCCAGGGTCACATGGCTAGGACGTATCTAGGCTAAATTTGAACTCAGGTCTTCCTGACTCCAGGCCCAGCACTCTATCTATCCACTGTGTCACCCAACTGTCCCAATAGAGAAGATACGGCATACAAAAACAGGCACAAAACTTGGTTTTCTCTTCAAGGCTCGTTGTGATAGTGGTGGAAAAAGAAACTGAGACAAAACACCTGGGAAGTTTTGAGGAGAGCAATGTTTTATTTATCTAGAGACATCAAGGAAGAACTTATACATCAAATGAGTCTTGAAAAAAGAGAAGGATTTTAACAGGTAGAAATGAGGAAGAGTTCATTCCAGATTTGAGGGGAGAGGAAGCAAACTGTACATTCTCAGAGGCAAGAGGGCAGGATGAGATCAGAGAATGAAAGGTGACAATGGTACAATACAGCCGTACAGGTCAGAGTGGTGTCAGCTTGCGGAGGGTATTCAATACGAGGCTAAGGGGAGCGTATCAGCTAATAGGGATGGTCTGAAGGTTTCTGAGCAGGAGAGTAATGTGGCTAGGCAGGTGCACTATGAATATTATTTTTACAGCTGTGTGAAGGATGAATTAGAGACAGGAGGCCAGAAAACTAATTAGATGGCTCCTGCAAGCTCGGGTGAGAGGAAACGAGGTCCTGAATCGGTGTGTTATAGCTGTGGGAGGGGAGAAAAGAGGATGATTTTGAGAGAAGTTTTGGAGGTAAGATGGATAAAACTTGGTAACTGGTAGGCTTTAGGGACTGAGGAAGAGGGAAGAATTGAGGATGACTCCAAGAGTTACAAACCTGAGGAACTCGGAGATTCGTGGAGCACTCGATAGAAATGTGTAAGTCAGGAGGAGAGATTGGTTTGGGGGAGGGGAGGGATGGGAGAGAATGAATTCTGGTTCAGAGGCACTGAATTTGAGACGCCTATGGGACATCCAGGTAGAGATGTCCAGCAAGAAGAAAGAACTTTGTAAACCTTAAAACACTTTAGAAATGTGAATCATACTTATTATATAAGCCTTTTCCAGGGTCTTAAGACAGAAGAAAAGTTCTGGGCAAATACTTAAACCCTGCGCTTGGGGGTCTGAGCCACAATTTGAGAGGCAGCTGGAACAAAGGACCTGTAAAGGAAGCTGATGGTTCCGTGTGGCCTGGAGGAAGCTGGCACCCTAGACTTGCTTCTTTTCCCCAGGAAATCAGGAATCCAGCAGCAAAAGCCTCTAAAATGCATACTTAGCAATAATCGTCCTGGAAAATATTAATATGTGGGAGGGGGAGGGAGCTTTCCCTCTAGGAGGGAGGGTGGGCTTAAATAACTACATGCCGGTGGTTGTAGCAACGGACCCGACTGTAGCCATGTTACTCACTGGGTCACCATGGAGATGTCCACAGGTTGCCAAGTTTATGTCCTTTGTTTTCCAGTGGTTGAAAGCTGATGCAGACCCTGTGGCTGCTGCCATCATTCCCTACTCCTCTCCCTCCCTCTTGCCTCCCTTCTGTCTGACCTCACAAGTTGGCAGAGACTGTAAGAGCCCTTTGCTAGGTATTTCTAGTAGAAAGACCTTGGGACCTATAGTTAAAGGATTATAGAATCTCAGATATAAAGCTGGAAGAAACCTTCAAGACCAACTAGTCCAATCTTATAATTTTACATTTGAGGAAACTGAGGCCCAGTGTGGAGGTTAAGTGATTTGCACAAGGTCACACAGTAAGAAGCCAAGCCAGGATTCAAAACCAGGATCTTTGACTCTAGGGCTGGCCCTGTTTTCACTCTAATAGGGACCAGGGTTATCACACGGCATCTGTCACTAACTTATAAATCATAGAATCACTTATTCATTCAACAAATAAAGTCCCTACTATGAGCTGAGCATACTGGAAACAAGCACAGATGAGGCAAGCTCATCTAACACGATTCAGACAAGCAACTTAAGAGTGAATACAACCTGAGGGCTCTCGGCATTGCTTATACTGGTTCATATTCTATTGTAGTACTAAGCAGCCAAACCAACATATAGGGTCCCATCTGATTTCAAACATCAGTGGATGGCTTTAATCTGCCCACCGCCATGATAATAGTATAAGGGAGGGAGACCCCCAGTAAATACAGCTTGTGTGGTGAATAGGGCATTGGATCTGGACGCAGGAAGACCTGGATTCTAATCTCACCTCAGAAATTGACTAGCTGAGCATGTCATTTAACTGCTCCATGCCTCAGTTTCTCCCTATGTAAAATGATGGGATTATAGTTAATGGCCCCTTCCAGTTCTATGATTCTTCTGCTTTTGCCCACTATTCATTCTGTTATCTCATACCAGGTAATATGCAGCTTATCTCCAACAACTGATGATCACATAGAAAGCATAATTTAGTGGAAAGCAGGACTAAGACTTGGAATCAGTAGAGACCTCAGTTCTCAGCCCATCTCAGGCACTAAAACTGCTGTTGATTTTAGTTAACCTCCTTGAGCCTTAGTCCTCTCATCTGTAAAAACAGGACTGATACTCTCCACATCAAAGCCAATAACCACCACCAACAACCAGCTTCCTCCCTAGCATCCTTA
>JAQQSZ010003928.1:0-14307 GCA_028646595.1 Phalanger gymnotis
GGTGGGAGTATTTCATCATCTGTTCTTTGGAACCAGACTGGGACAAGATGTATCTTAGAGAAACCAGTTTGCACAATCATAATGCTGGAAAGGAAATGTTTACTCTCTTCTAGAAAATAGAAAACAAAGATGTAGAGGTTTATTGACCTGCCTAGATATATAGAGGATGTTAATAAGCCAAGAACGATCAAAACGTAAAATACTAAGTGATCCCATGAGCAATATAATTCTAAAACAGTGGTTTTCTAGATGCATACAGAAGATGTATTCTCTTTTGCTTCAACAATTCAACTAAAAACATTTATTAAACACTTACTGTGTGCAAGGCAACAATGTTTGACACTAAAGATACAAAACTGAAAAAAAAAAGATATGATTCCTGCTCTCAAGAAGCTTACAGTTTAAGGAGGAGTTGACAGGAATGATACAATACATCTAGGGTTAATAACTATGATAACTAGGTAGAATATATATGAACAAGGGAGAGATTTTGATAAAATGCTGTATAAAAGTTTAAGAAGTGAGGGAACATTGTGGAGGATAAAGGAAAGTTACCTGGAAGGAGTGGCACCTGAGTGACAGACACCTTAGAGGTAGAAAAGGATGTCAATAAATGGGGATGGGAATGGGATGTGTTTCAAGCATCGGGAAACTTGTGTGATTTTACAGAGATGAAAGAATGCAGGATGAGGTCAAGGAAGTAGAGTTTGGGTGCAATGCACATCTATAAAGGGGAGAAGCGTGAGATAGACCTGGAAAGGAATGTTGGAGATAGACTGCAGTGGGATATAGTCATGCTAAGAAGATTGTTACAGTGTACATGAAATGATAAACCACAAAAGGTTTCGTAGCAGAGGATTATGTGTGCAGACCTTTCATAGCTGTTGAAGGAGATTAGAAAGAAAGGAGATGGGAGATAGGGAGACCATTTAGGAGACTATTAAAATTATCCAAAGTGAAGAGATAATGAACTGATTAAGAAGTAGTTCCTTCATTTGTAACCCGTCATCTACCTTTTAAGATATCATCAATTTAATTTTTTTTTTTTTTTGGTGTGTGATATTGTTTGGCACTAATCAGGTAGAGTATCTACTGACCTACTTTTTTAAACAAAATGTTCATGACATAGATATAAGACTTTAGCCTACAATTCTTTGGATAATTTTGTTTTGCCATAATGAACCATATGTTTGTGTGTGTGTGTGTGTGTGTGTGTGTGTGTATGTGTCTATTTTTTGCCATCATTCTTTATAGCCACCTTTGTATCTTCTTCCAAGAATTTCTCTATCCTTTCATTCTCTCCAGTAGTTGTCGGCAAACAAGCTACAATAATGCTCATGCTACTCATTTGGCTTTTGAGCATGGATACTGCAGTGAGAACAAGCATCTCAATATGATTCTTATTGTCTTTGGATGCATGGTAAAATAATTCAAATACCTCCTTGATTTGCCTTTCCAAGGAGGAAATTTGCCCTGTTTTTTGATTTATTGGCGACTTTCTTACAACTTCAGATCTCATATATGTGTGTGTGTGTACGCATGTGTGTATAGGTATATACATACACGCATGTATTTCAGTTTTTTGATACTTTTGGACATAAAATTTCCCACATATTTTCATTTGAATCCTTCATATTGACAGTAGCTGAAATTAGTTAAGTAAAACACAATAATTGAAAAATCTATTATTCATATAACACTTTAAGGTTTACAAAGCACTTTACAAATATCTCTTATATCCTCACAATAACCCTGGGATGTCTTCTCCATTGTGCAGATGAGAAAAATGAAATAGACAGAAGTTAAGTGACTTGCCTTGTGTATATGTTAGTTAGTGTCTGAGACATGATTTGAACTTGGGTCTATCTTGACTCTAGGTCCAGCACTCTCTCCATTGAGTCATCTAAGCTACCTCATAAAATATCTCACATTTATATAGCATTTTAAAGTTGCTGAAGCACTTTACAACAGGTTCTCATTTTATCCTCACAACAGCCCTGTGTAGTAAGTACTATTATTATCTTAATTTTACAAATGAGGAAACTGAGGCAGAATGGAGGTTTAAGTAACTTGCTCAGCATTATATAAGTAGTGTCTGAGGCTGGATTTGAACTGAAGTCCTCCTGATTCCAAATCAAACACTCTGTCCACAGTCCCATCTACATAGTACACAAAACCTTATACTTTAGCAGTTTTCCATTTGTTAAAAGAAAATAGGCAATTTAAGTTAATATCCAGTTCTATTTAGAGAGAGAATTTCATAAGGTTTTCATAAGGTTCAATTTCTTTAATCGTATGTTGACTCATTGGTTGTTAGGCCAAGAATTTAATATTTAAAGCTGTTATAGTTTGGTTAATGTTTATATTTGATATAAAAAAACCATGTGGTTGCCAATACCCTCTGCCTTCTATTCTGTCAGTCATTCTGCCATGGACCCTGCAAAAGTGAAAGAGGTATACACAGAAGTTTGGGCCATTTTGAAGTATTCATCACCTGGTAGCTAGCCTAGCCTACTGGTAGTGAGTATCTATTCTTCACTAGGCTGAACCTTGCTAAGCAGATGCAGTTTGTTATCAGGACCATACTCAGAGTATCTCCAGTCTGCTAGAACCCACCAAAGCGTGTACTCTTTTGGCATTGTTGATTGATAGGTAGCTATATCTATCTCTGTATCACCATGTGCTATAGGGACAGTACTTCTGTGGAGGAAAATTCCTCTTAGGGATGCAAGATTCCATGAATAAAGAAGTTTCAATATGGATAGTGGCCACTGTAATTCAAATTTTAAAAAATGTATTTTCATATTTGAACAATAGGGAATTCATTACAGCTGGACTCTAGGGTAGCAAAGGGATCAGGTGTGGCTACTGTGAACATGAGCTGACTTTTTCATTTACACCAGGGTGCATTCAGTCTTCATATTTCACCAATCATCATAATTCTGTGGCTATAGAATAATCTAGGGAGAGGAGAGGGAAGAAGTCACGTGAGACTTTTGCTGTTGGGAGGTAACAGAATGGTGGGGCTATTCTCCCTTCTTTGTGAGTCATTGGGTCCTCCAGGTGTGTTGCCCATCCCTGAAAGGATAATCAGAGGAGACTTGTTATGTTTCTATCTTCCTAGGTGGGTGATTAGGGCTGTTTTGTCATGTCTCCCCTGCTCAGACTGCAGAAATGGTCTAGGATAATTTCCTCCTTTAGGATGATTAAAAGTTGTATTCTTGACAGTACTTTCTGAGACTGATACATTTCTGGAAGGAATTGCTTGGCCAGGCATAGAAGCCAGAGAAAATATGATTTGATAATTTTATTCGAGGTCTGAAAATTTGAAAAAGTGCTTCAGCAACTTGCACTGCAGTCTTTTCTGATCGCCAAATGTTCTTCTCTGGTGTCTTTTATCTGTGTCAAATGACAGTTCTGCTTATAATTTGGTTTCCAGGCATAGGTCAGCCCTGAATCAAATGTTACTGAGTGGAGTGTTTACATCTTGCTGATGAAACTGATGAAATGGTGCTGTCCTTTGTGCCGAACAGAAAATGAAAGCTCATGAGGTTTGCTTTCTAGTTCATGTGACCTCTGGGCTCCCTTTACAAGTGACCTTGAGTAAGTGGTGGCGGGAGTGCTCAGGCTATATTGATAACTACTTGTAAAGAGTTTCTTAAAGGGACTCATTCATCATGGTTCTAGTCCTGACTCTGTAATCTGTTAGCTATATGAATGTTAGCAGGTCTTGTAACTCCTCTGGACCTGGATTTCTTCGTCTTTTTGTTGTGTTTAAAGTGATTTAATTTGCACACATCCAATCTAAGGGCAGCTAGGTGGTGCAGCGGATAGAGCACTGGCCCTGGAGTTAGAGGGACCTGGCCTCAGACATTTACTAGCTGAGCGACCCTGGGCAAGTCATTTAACCCTGATTGCCTCCAAAACCAAAACAAATAACCTACCTATAAGCCACCTTCTTAGGAACATATCCATCATATAAAATGAGTTGTACCTGTGAAGACTAGTATTCCAGGGTTTTGAGTGAGGTGATGGTGTTTCCAGAGGTGTTCACTTGTTTTGTCTCACCGTTGTACTGGGTGCATGTAACATTGAACAACAAGCTTGACCTTTTATTTTTTTAACTGTCTCAATTGTTGTTTTTGCCCAGTCACATCAGGGGTTTGTTTGGCAAAGATACCGAAGTGGTTTGCCATTTCCTTCTCCAGCTCATTATACAGATGAGGAAACAGATAAACAGGGTTAAGTGACTTGCCTAGGGTCACACAGTGTCTGAAGCCAGATTTGAACTCAGGGAGATGAGTCTTCCTGACTCTAGGCTTGACACCACCTAGCTGCCCTAGAGGAGAGTGTAAAAAAGTGGTATAGCTGGAAAGAAGAATCACGACAATCACAGGACCAAGCACAGAGAAGTAGACCAGATGTCCAAGTAGGAGGTCCGATTAGGCAGTTAACTCTGATGGCCGGACTGCTGGTGCTCTGGATCCTTCCTTCTATTTTTAGAGTGCAGATGGGCCTGGCTCCCACGTGGGTTCTAAGATCCCTCTCCTTCACCCTGTGCTCCCACATTTCCAGTCCCACATTTCCAATTGCCTACAAGCTATTTCACTTGGATACCTTATTATTGATGGGGTACAGGCTTTGGGAACCCCCTTGAACTCTCCTTGAATCTTCCCACTTGATCAGGCATTTGCCTGAAATCATAAGGTTTTCATTATTGCTATGCCTAAATCTCTGTTACCCTTAACCTAGCCTAGTTCTCCATTGTCTGTTACTTCCAGATTGCCTCTGGCTACTTCCCACCCTAGATTCTATCAATCCCATTCTCTTGGTTCCTGGCATCTGACCTCTAGTCACCTCAATCCCATCAAGATCCTCCTTAGATTCCTCCTCAAGGTCCTCCCTGGACCCCTCCTCCAGTCACCCCAGACTACTTGACTACCCCTAGATCCCTGACACAGTCTTTCTGTATGTAAGATCCATCTTGGCCTCCATGAAGGTGCTCTGATTTGTTCTGGTGGGCTTGTCACAAATGCTCTGATTCCTTAAGAGTCTACCCAAGGGGCAGCTAGGTGGCACAGTGAGTAGAGCACTGGCCCTGGAGTCAGGAGTACCTGAGTTCAAATCTGGCCTCAGACACTTGACACATTTACTAGTTGTGTGACCTTGGGCAAGTCACTTAACCCAAATTGCCCTGCCTTCCCCCCTGCAAAAAAAAAAAAAAAGAGTCTACCTAATATGGTGGATCTTTAATAAACTTTGTTTTTCCTTGGCTGAAAGAAGGCTTGGGTTGAATTCATTCAGGCAGGACCCGTGTGTGGCTATTTCAGGGTCCCAGCACCCCTAAACCCCAACATTATTACCTCAAATTGAACATGTCCCAAATTAATCAGGCTAATGCCTTCACTGTTCCCTACAGTACTAGAATCATCACCACTACTCTGCTTTTGATCATGTTACTCATTTTGCCTGGAATGCCATTCCTCTTCCAAATTCAAGTCATTTTTCTAGTCCTTGACCCTTGGGGAGCTCTAGCTTTTCTGACTTCCTAATGCACTCCTTTTAATCAATATCCCCACTGATAAATTTCTCTCTCTCTCTCTCTCTCTCTGTATCTGTCTCTCTTTCTTTCTATATGTCTCACTGTATCTGTATTTCTCATTATTCTTTAGCTTTTTTCATTTCTTGTAGGTCTCTTCTGTGCCCATTAGACTATCATCTACTTGAAAGTAGGGATTCACATTATGTACTTAATTTTATACTCCCCTCAATGTCAGGCATGGTGGTTGGCCACATAGCAGGTACCCAATAAATCCTTGTTGGCTGGTCATGAGAACATATGCAAAGGTCTTTAAGTTTGATGAGGATGAAGTGTTCATTAAAAGAATGCAAGATAGTTTTATTAGGGAGACTGAAAAAGCCAGATAAAAGGGAATGTGACTGCTGCATTTGTGATAATGCGGTTGGGCAATTTCATATTCACATTGTAAAGGGAGCCACATAAAATATAGGGAATCACTTGTTTTCTCCAGATGGGCTCAGCAGTTTTACACTTGATAGCTTTTTTATTAAGTTAGCTATGGGCTGTTTGATTTTGCATTTTGGCAAAATATACACATTATTCACCCTCTGGATACTGCTGAGTATTGATTCACATGTGTTCAGTTACTGTACTGAGAAATGCCCAGGTGGGTAGAGTGATTGCTAGAGCATCCATCTAGTTGGTGGCACGGAGAACGGCAATCAGCAACAGCACCATCCTTACATTTATGGGGCTTTTGTTTTTAAAGCCCACCCATATATCATAGCATTTGCTTTTCATGTTAACCCTGGGAGGGAGCCAAATAAGCCAGTTGTCCTTCCTTTACAGCTGGAGAAAGCTGGAGAAGTTAAGGGGTTTGCTTCAGAGTAGTTAGTTTCAGAGAAGTTAAGTGGTTTGCTTCAGATCATAGAGTAATTAGGTGGTCTAGAACCCAGGCCTTGTTAGCCAGTGTGTTTTCCACCATGCTATTCTATCTTCCAACTCTGGCACTCAAAGCAGGGAAGAATCGGTTTGGCAAAATTAACCAACATATCAACTAAGTCTGACACTACACTGAATGCACCACGCCTAGAGTCCTCCCCGCCCCCCGCCCCCACAACACCTCTGCAGAAGAGGAGGGGAGGTGCATCTTCTCATCTCTTCTAGGTCAAACTTGGTTATTATAATTACTCAATATTCAGGTTCATTTTTTCTTTCCATTTACATGGTTGTAGTCATTGTCTTACTAGTTCCGCTTACTTACTTTGAATCAGTTTATATGTCATCCCATGCATTCTCTGTGGTTTTCATATTCATTGATCTTTGCTGTATAGTAATATTCTGTTACATCCATATACCTCAGTTTGTTTAGTCTTTCTCTCATCAATGGTCTGCCACTTGTTTCAAATCAAATAATTGTCTACTCTCAAGTTCTAAACAGTTTCTGTTTTATATAGAATCCCTAAACCTTAAGGTCTAAGAGAAATGCCAAATGGACAAGTGGAGAAAAATGGAATTGTTTTGCCAAATAGTCAAATATAGAGATCTGTCATGAAGATTTCCAGCACTGGGCAATGTCACTCAGCAATAGCTGTTGGATAATCAGACACAGAGCTGGACCTGTCATCGTTTTCCAGATCCTTTCTCGAGATATACTTTGTGTCCTAGCTCCCAAATAGCTATAGCTATAGATGACAAGGAACACCAAAGGATAGACCAGAGTGATGGAAAGTGAGCTCCTGACTGCCTGCATTGGTGTTATATCACCCAGAGTCACATGCAGCAAAATGAAAGAAAATACACCTGCCTCAGGGAAGTTAAACTCCAAACCATCACAGCCTAGGCACTGCAAATTCTTTGGATGAATATAGGTTGTTTCTCTACTGCATCATAGAGAATATTATTTCTGCTTCCCATAATACTATTGCTGGATTCCCAGAAACACATCTCGATTGGATCTTCTAGGTCTGTGAAATCATCCCCAGAGGGATGACTAAACATGGGAAACCGTTATTTGCTGTGTGTCCAAAGCCCAAGAGTTCACTAGAAATGGCATCATATCCTCCTATAGAAATTAAAGAAAAATGACCAAGAAACTCCTGTTCAGGGAGAATAAGTGAGGAGACACTGGCTTGTATCCCAGAGTTGTTAAGGACCGTGAATCTAACTGTCCTTGAGAAAAGTTGACTTGGCACCTATGTAAACTTCTGTGCCTTGAGATTGTTACAATGAAACCTAGCTGTTAGCCAGCCATTCCCCACTCCCACCCTGCCCTCTCAAAGCACAAGCACCTGCACAGGCTGTTTGCCATTCTAGGGATGTACTCCCTCTTGGTCTTCACCTACAGAAGTTTTTGTTGTCATTCGAAGCTTAGCACCAGTGCTGCTTCCTCCATGACGCCTTCTCTGATTCTTATAGCTGAAAGTATCTCTGTTTTGGCAGCTAGATGATGCAGTGACTAGAGAGAGAGCTGGGCCTGGGGTCAGGAAAACCTGAATTAAAACCCAGCCTCAAGCACTTACCAGCTATGTGACCCTGAGCAAATCATGTAACCTCTGTTTGCCTTAATCTACCAGAGAAGGAAATGGCAAAGTCACTCCAGTATCTTTACCAAGAAAACCTCATGGACATTATGGTCCATGGGGTCATGAAGAGTCAGACACAACTGAACAACAACCACAAATCTCTCTCTCTCTCTCTACCAAAAAAGATTTTGGAGCTACTTTATCTCTAGTTTGCTCTTATCACACTGTACATTTTATCACATTCTTGTCCTTCCCTCCTGACCTCACCTTGGAAAGATCTTGAGGGCCAGGTTTATGCCATTTTATTTTTTACATCCCTAACACGTAGCACATGCCTCGCACATAGCAGGCAATTAATAAATCTTTGTTAAATGGAATTAAACACAAATATAAACAGTTTTCCAAAGAAGACATGGGATAAGGACTAGCCTTGTGACTTTTAACAGTATAAGGAACTCCCTGGGAAGGACACTTCCTCTGTAATGCAGATCAGCACCTTTTCTGGGATTCATAGTCTTAGAGGGTTGGATAGGACAATTTAACCAACTGGCCCAGTGTCACACAACTAGTAAGGTGTCAGAGGCAGGACTTGAGCCTAGGCCTTTCTGGCCTCAAGACTAGCTCTCCATCCACTACATTTCACTGGCTCTTGGCATTCTGAAAAGCATTAACCATCATGAATCAGGTAAATGTAGATGAAAACAAATCAGAAGTGTTTCCTTATACCCTTAAATTGGCAAAGGTGGAAAAATCTAAGGTTAGAAGGGATGAGGGAAAACAGGCAAACTAATTCACTACCAGAGGAACTGTAAATTGGTCTGTTTTGTAAAATAATTTGAAATTATTAAAAAAAATACAAAATTGCTCATAACCTTTAATCCCACGGTCCCAAAGATGGGTTTATGTTCTCAGGGAAGGAGGAGGGGAAGGAGGGATAGAATTTAGAACTCAAACTTTAAATAAAAATGTTTATAAAAGTAGCAAAAAGTCATAAATAATCTGTGGCCAGAGTCTAACTGTATGTGGTAGTAATTAGGGAATGACTAAATGAATTATAGTGTGTGAATATAATAGAATATACTTGTACTTTATTGTTGTTCGGTTGTTTCAGGGATGTCCAACTCTTCATGACCCCATTTGGGATTTTCTTGGCAAAGATCTTGGAATGATTTGCCATTTCCTTCTCCAGCTCATTTTACAGATGAGGAAGCTGAGGCAAACGGGGTTAAGTGACTTGCCCAGGGTCACACAGCTAGTAAATATCTGAGGTCAGATTCGAACTCAGGAAGTTGAGTCTTCTTTGATTCCAGGCCTGGTGCCCTATCCACTATACCACCTATCTCTCCCATATTTGCGCTACAAGGAATGATAAATATGAAGAATTCAAAGAGTTTGGGAAATCCCTGTGTGAAGTGATACAGAGAAAACAAAGGAGAACCAAAGAAAAATGAACACAATTACTTTAACTACATAAATGTTGACAATTTTAAACAGGAAAACCAAAGCAAAACAAAACCCAGAGATACAAAACAAGTAGCATTAGTATTAATTTATACAGGATATACCTACATCATTTCTTTTCTCTCTTTTCTTCCCCCCTTCTACTTACTCCTTCTTTCCTGTTTTCTGTCTTACTTATCTTACTATTCTCTCTCTTTGCATCCCCTCTCTGTTGCCCCCATTCACCTTGACCCTTCTCTACCTGCTAGGTAGGAGTGTGTTTCAAAGTCTTTGCTTCCTCTCAACCTCTTAGTTTAAGCAACATTCTTTTCTAGTTCCCCTTTTCAATTTGGCTTTCTTTGTCTTTCGTGCTCCTTGATCCTAGTCTATTGTGAATTCAGTTCTCCAATTCTTCTTAATTCTTTGTCTCTCAGGAGGACAGAATTTCTGGAGCACCCAATTTGAATATCCTTTATCCTATTCCTATGTTATTGCAGTTGTAGATTTTACTCCCTCTTGTTCTTCTGCTGTGTATTCCTCTTAGGAATATCAGTTCATAAAGGAAACAATGTCTAATGGAAACATTGATATGTCGTGGGAGCTTCCCTCTTTTTGGAGTCATGAAGCCAAATCTTTCCTCATCTTGATTGCTCACCATTCTTTTACCGTACCTCCCTTCCCATCCCACCTCTGCCCTTATACAAGGTACTGATGGTCATTGGGGACTTGTAGATACATCCCTTTTCCTGGGATGGAATGCAGTCCTGGGAGTTACAACCCTTTCTTAGAAAAAGGGATATCCAAATATGCAAGGTCCTTCTTGATTTCTAAGAAAGGGCAGATACCAAGGTAAAGCATCGCATCTACTATCCGTCGATTGCAAAAAGTAACTTTGAATGACTGAGTCATCTTGACTATAATAAATACCCAAATTAACTACAAAGGAGCTATGAAGACATTATCAGCATCTAGAGAGAGTACTGATAAATAGAAATATGTATAGAATGATTTTACATGTATGTACATATTTGTGTCTCATGTAGCTATCTCTAGGGTGGGGGGGAGGGAAAAAGTTACATGATAACCTTAACATATATTTAAAAGGAATAGCAAGTTGTACATAATAGATTTGCAGTTTCAAGTGCAATCATTTTTTTTCTATTCAACTATGTTATGAAAGTACTTGTTTTATTTCTTAAGTTCAGAATAAAATAAATAAAAAAAATCTCATATGCAATTTTTGTGGTGTTTGCTGGGATTGTGCATTGGAGAGGGCATTTATTTATGGGTACATTGGAGTCTGTGCCAAAAGAAAATTTGTCAATAAAAGAGAGAAATTGAATTGAACACTGCCTGTTGAGGTTGTGTGGCCTGTTGAGGTTGTGTGGCCTGTTGAGCAGCCAAATTTACTCCTTAAGAAGCTAATCTTCCCTTCCCTTCTAAGTCCAGAACCTTTTACAAGGTTTCCTGGTTATTAATATCGTTTGTGCATTATATAAAGAATTTTAGTAGGTCCAGAGGTCTTAGTGTTAATACAATAGTAAGAATAATAATAGAAGCGCCATCATCTAATAGGGTAGTGGGCTTAAAGTTGGGAAGACCTGGGTTCAAATCCTACCTCTAACACAGACTTACTAGGCAAGTCACAACCACTATTTGCCCTAAGCAACTCTACTATTTACCTATTAAGTCTTAAATTGTTGGTCTATTCATGAAGGCCCTATACTTAGAGTTCCCAAGCTGATGAAATCATGGCTTATCAACATATTAATGAGTTCACATTTATACAGCATTTGAAATGATATGAAGTGCTTTATCTACATGATTTTATTTGATACTCAGAACAATCGACCTTGTATAGTAGTTAACAATTGGTTTTATTCCAATTTTATAACTAAAGAAACTAAATTTGAGAGAAGTTGTGAGTTGCCCATTATCATACAATTAGTATTCGAGAAGGTGGTTGGATTCAAACCAAATCTTTTTGACCCTGACTCTTATGCAATTTCTATCATATACCTGTGGTCACATTTCTTTCTTTTTAAAATTTTGATTACTTAATTATTAGTTTTCGACATTCACTTTTATAAGATTTTAAGTTCTAAATTTTTCCCCCTTCTCTCCCTTTCCTCACTCCCAAGATGGCATGAAATCTGATATAGGTTATATACATACAATCATTTTAAACATATTTCCACATCAGTAATGTTGTGAAAGAAGAATCAGAACAAAAGGGAAAAACCATGAGAAAGAAAAAAAAAACCCAAAAAACAAACAAAAAGAGAAAATAGTTTACTTGAATCTGCAGTTAGGCTCCATAGTTCTTTCTCTGGATGTAGATAGCATTTTCCATCATGAGACTTCTGGAATTGTCTTAGATCATTTCACTGCTGAGAAGACCTGAGTCTATCAAAGTCGGTTATCACATGATGTTGCTGTTACTATGTACAATGTTTTTGGTTCTGCTCACTTCACTCAGCATCAATTCATGTAAGTCTTTCTAGGTTTTTCTGAAATCTGCCTGCTCACTATTATGGAACAATAATATTCTGCTCCATTCATATTTGTGGTCACATTTCTTTACTTCTATCAGAGCCCAAGTCTGTCCCAAATCTCTTAGAATATGCAAATCTTTAATCTGTGATATAAGAGTACCAGAACCTATTATTATGGTCATAAGTGTCCCTCATTAAAACCAAGCTCCAGTGGAATGGTCTCAAAGCCTGTTGTAAAAAGTTTAGATTTATTTTAACTTGCTGAATCTAATATTCTTTCCAGGAATATAGGAGGAAAATAGGAAATACTTTCACTTAAGTGAATCATAGAATACGGGGTGTCCCAAAGGTCTTAGTATAGTTTTAAGTATTAATACCTTCATATTAAAGTCAGAAGGGGCTTCACAGATCTTCTATTCCAACCTCATCATTTTATAGATGGGAAAATTAAGGCCAAAATAAGTTAAGTGGCTTCATCAAGGTCACATAGCTGGATAGCAGCAGAACTAGAACAAGAACATGTGTCTCTTGACTCTAGTTAGGTACTCTTTCCACTGTGTTATATGTAGTCATTGACCCAAACATTACAGAAGTTATATGGAGAACAACTGATGAAAGCATAAGGTACATAAGTATAAAATCGTATATAAAATTATCACTGAGTCTAATTGGAAGGTTCTCTAGAGGTGAGCTAATCCAATCTGTATTTGCTTGTCCATCCCCACAACCCACCTGAAAAATGGCCATGCAGGCTTTGCTTGAAAAACCCCAGTAAGGGAGAGTCCATTGCCTCCCAAGGCAGCCCATTACACTTTGAGATAGCTATAATTGTTGGGAAGTCTTTCTGATTATTGAGCCTACATCTGCTTATTCATAATTTCCAGTCATTTCCCCCTAGTTCTTTGCAGTACCAGACACTATTCTTCCAAATGGCCCTTCAGATTCTTAAAGACAGCTATATTATGCCCTCTCATAACCTGGCTCTTCTACAGGTTAAATATTTTTGATTGATTCTCATATGACATGATCTTGAGGCCTTCCACCATTTTGGTTGCCCTTCTCTGAATACTCATTAGCTTACTGACATCTTTCATAAAATGTGGGCGTCCAGAATTTAACACAGTACTACAGATGAGTCCCGGTCAGGGGGCCATCACCCCTCCTAGTATTGGACAGTGTGGCTTTTAAAAATATTTTAATATCACCTAAGGCTTCATTAGTTATTGTTGTTCTCTCTCTCTCTCTCTCTCTCTCTCTCTCTCTCTTTCTCTCTCTCCTTCCTTCTGCATTTCTGTATTTCCCTGTTGCTTTTAAGTGTTTTTTATATTATTGATGCTGATTTTTGAATCCAGGTACATCACTATAAAATCTCATCTTGTTTAGAAGAAAAATAGCCTAGGTTCTACCCTCTCACCATTATTCTACTAGCAAAATATCTAAAATAACAAAACATCTACTTCTGCTTCCTCCTGTCATCTATTACTTCCTCTAACATCTTCCTCCATCAATCATTCCCTCTTCCGCATCCTTTTCCATCGATCCCTTCTTCTATCCCTAAAATCAATCTCAGAACGTTCCTGTCTTACAAAATTCTCTTTTCTTGACCCTGCTACATTCATTGATTCATCTATTCACTCATCAAAAATTTATTTAGCATTTACTCTATGCAGGGAATTTTTCTAGGTTCTGGAGAATACATAAAGATAAATAACACATGGTTCCCAACCCCGTTGAGTTTACTGTGACTACTCTATCACTTCTCTCTCTTTCAGCGTTTGTCAATTAACTGTCTTATGAATCAAGTCACCATCCCTCTGAATCCCCTGATATTATCTATATAAGTTCTATTATATTCTATATTTTTTGAGAGTAGGAACTACCTTACTTTTGTATTTGTATCCCTAGTGCTTAACATAGTGCCTGAGCACAGTAAACACTTAATAAATACCCATTTGTTTATTTACTCATAGTATCCCTTGTATTTTTCTCTTCTCTACTCAAATGATCACTTTCCTTATTTAGTCCCTTGTTATTTTCCTTCCCCCACCTCCAGTAGAGTATTGTTTAGAGTCTTACAATTGGCATCCCTTTTTCCAGTCTTCTTTCTCTCTCATGTTCTTCACATTTCTATCAAAATACTCTTAATATAACACAAGTCTGATTATGTCACTCTTCTGCTCAAAAAATTTCAGCAATTTCCAGAGTGAATTTTTTTTCCAGGAAATTTCAGAAAGTTTTTCAAAACTTCCTCCCTCACTCCCTCCCTCCTTCCTTCTTTCCCTCCTTCTTTCCCTTCCTTCTTCCCTTCCTTCTTCCCTTCCTTCTT
>JAQQSZ010003929.1:0-14307 GCA_028646595.1 Phalanger gymnotis
ACAGACCTTACCCAGAGACAATCCAGGCTGTCCTGGGCTGGAGCCCTGCTTCCCTCTGCCACTTTGTGGGTTCTGCAGCTCTAGAATTGGTTCAGAGCCATTTTTATAGGTTTTTTTGACTCTGACATTTTTTAAGCTGTGTGACCTCAGGTAAGTCACTTGTCTTGGCCCAAGTTTTTAACACTAAAATGGAAAGACTGAACCAGATGCCCTGATATTGACCCCATGTCCCCAGTCTCTGTTAAACGAGTTGTCCCATACCCATAATTCTAAATCTTATGATGCTGATGATGTCTCTACTACAAAGCCTTGGAAAAGAAGTTAACTCTAAAAAATGGATAGTTTGCAAATTATGAGGATGTTTTGAAGTTGAAATTCCTTGTAGAAATCCAGTGCTGGAGTATGGACCTTGCATTCTGAACTTTTTCCATGCTTTTGACGTGAAAAATATAAGAAAATCATTTCCTTTCTTTTTTGCAAATGCTGAGCACAGCATCTTCTTTCTCCCTCTCCTCCACACTATGAGAACCTCCCTTAAAATCTCTACAAGGCGAGGAGGGAAGGGGAGGGAACCAGTGGAATAAGTATACAGGAACTTTGATTGTGACTCAATCCTTTCTTTTAAAACAAAACATGGAATGGGAAATGAGGAGCCTCACTGCCAAGAACTGCAAGCCTGGCAGGCTACAGCTAACAGAGCTAAGCAGGCCAAGTGTGGAGGAGATAGGTAAGATAAGCCCACCTCCTCCCTCCTCTCTCACTCCCCACACTTCCCATCAAGACACAAGAATTGGCAAGGGATATAGCTCATTCCCCTTCTGAACAATGAAGTCATTTGCTCAGCCTCCAGTTCTCTTTCTCTTTCTAGCCTAGAACATTGGCTGCTGCATTTGCAGCAAGAACTATGCCTAACATAAGCCACCTTGTCCCTTCAGGACAACACCAAAGTGTGGAAGTCTCGGTTCATCTACGGAGCGCATCTGCCATCTGCCTCCATGCTGGGAAGGGACTGGGAATGGGGGTGGCACTTTCTGGGTCTGTGCTCCTGGAAGTAGCACACATGGAAGTTTTGTGGAAGGAGGAATAGCTTGGGGAAAAAATAATAATAGGCATACATCTTTATTTTCTGGTTGAGCCTAGAGTTGGTATGGTGACTTCCTGGGAGATGGTTCAGAAGCAGATAGCTTCCTAGAATGTGGTACTGACTTATCTTTGCCCTCTCCTCCAGAGTCCTCTCTATGGATCATGAGGTTTTGCAGCTAAAATGACTGCACAGAAATATAATTGAAAAGTGCAACCTGGCAATGCCACTTCGTTTTGTTGTTGTTCAGTTGTTTTCAGTTGTGTCCAATGCTTTGTGACTCCATTTGGAGTTTTCTTGACAAAGATACTTAAGTAGTTTGCTATTTCTTTCTCCAGCTCATTTTATAGATGAGGAAACTGAGGCAAACAGGGTTACACGACTGGCCCAGGTCACACAGCTCGTAAGTGTCTGAGGCCAGATGTGAACTCAGAAAGATGAGTCTTTCTGACTCCAGGCCCAGCATTCTATCCATTGTGCCACCTAGCTGCCCCAAGTATACAAGTGTTTAAAAACTTATTAATCAATCAAACAATGAACAACCATTTATTAAATGCCTGTTATATCCCAGGCCTTATGATGAACCCTGAGTATACAAAGATGAAAGTGCCCGTGCCTTCTATTGAAAGAGACTATATATGTGAGTGTGTGCACATACACTTATGTGTATATGCATACACATATATACATGCATATATGTATATATAAATATGCACACACCTATGTATATATGTGTATATATACATAAAGTGCTCACAGACTGTGTATATTACATATACATATAATACACATATAAACATATGGGTTAGGGTATACATATACATATAGGTCAGGCAGAGAACATTTAATATTAGTGGGAGAGGATTAAGTTCCGTAACTCCCCAGTGAACCCCAGAGCTGGTTTGCAATCACCAAAAACCCAATCAGTTTGGCTTCTCACCTGAGGGTGAAGGAGTAACTTCCTCTCCACCATAGGTACTGCATGCCTACAAGAAGAGCCTCACATGCTCCAGGAACTGTGTAAGGGACAAGGATTTGCCCCATGAGGAAGACTTAATTTTCTGTTCCTTTTCTTTTCTCTTTTCTTTATTGCTTTGGGTTGAAGGAGGCCCTTTTAGAACTAGCAAGGTAGAAATTATTAACTTATTAAAACTTTGTAAAATGCTATTTGTTAAATTGTGTCACTATGTATTTGGAAGAACAGAAGCATATTAGTTTCCAGAGTCAATTACAAACTAGGCCACACAAACTTTTTCTGTGGCTACTGTACAAAGCTCTGAGGAAAGCATTGAGAGAGCATAATGTCTCTAAGTCTCCAAAGAGCTATCTAGGATTTGGAACTATGCACTTTGCCAAACACACTCCAATAGATTTGTTGAGGACAGAAAATATTAAAATTGAAATGGGGGAAAGGGTAAAGGTGGAGCTTGATTGAGTAAATCAATCAAATCACCCCATCCCATTTAAGAAAAGATCAAAGTGCTAGCCCAGATACATTTATCAAATGAGAATACATATCAGTTATTGAGTGGGTGTGAACAAGGACTGAACACCTCCCTGTCTGCTATAGGACGTCTCTTTGGCATGTCTGAGGGACTTGGCCAAGTGAGGAGGGAGTGGCTGGCCAGGGGAGGATATTCCAGTCAAAAGCCTGAGAAGGAAATGCTCTCCACATCCAGAGAAAGAAATATGGAGTCTGAATGCAGATAGAAGCATACTATTTTCTCTTCTTTTTGTTTTTTGTTTTTTCTTTCTCATGGTTTTTCCCTTTTGTTCTGATTCTTCTTTCACAATGTGACTAATATGGAAAAATATGTTTAATAGGATCATATGTATAGCCTATATTAGATTGCTTGCTGTCTTGGGGAGTGGAGGGAGAGGGGAAAATTTAGAACTCAAAATCTTATAAAAGTGGATGTTGAAAACAAAAAATAAACAAATATTTTTTAAAAAAAGCAAACCAAAATCCTGAGAAGTCATTTGAGAAGAATGCCTTACTCTTGTTCTCTTTCCCCTTCCCTACCCCCACCCATGTCCCATTTGGCCAGAGAAGGACATCATGAACTTTGAAGGGCCAGAGCCTAGTCCTAGTACTCCATTGTGTCCTAATCCTAGCAGAATCTTAGTACAGCTGGTACAGTGTCTGCATTGTGAACCAAGGACAAAAGAGACTCAGTGAAGAAAGACAGATCCTAGGTCTACAAAGAGACCAGCAGAAAAGCTACACCATATTGCAGAACATCTTGAAGACTCACAGCAAAAGACTTTTCAGGACCTATGAGTTAACTCTTTGCCACACATGCTAGATTCCACTTTCCTCTGGATTCTGTATGAATTGGCGGTCATTTGTGTCACAGATTTTTGATAGTTGTTTTGTACCAATTATTCTAACTCTAGAGGTATTTAGTAAATATCCCTTTGTAAAAGTTATTTGTCTTGGCTAATTGGTATCAAACTGATAATCTTGGTGAGAAGCACACCAGTGGGGGCTCATGAGCTGTAACAATAAAATGACTGCCTCTAATCCCTAAAGGCTAATTCTGGAGTCTTGAGCGCATATAGTAGCCATGGGAGAACCTGACTGATCAGTGAAAGTTGGATTTGAGATAATAGCCCATAGCGCGTACTACACATAAAAATAGACCAGAGGTAATTTGGGCAGTAAGACACTAGTAGCTGGTGGGGAGGGAAAAATCAAGAAAAACGTACAAGAAGGCAGTACTTGAGCTGATCTTTGAATGAAACTTTACATTTTCAGAGGCAGATAGGTGGTGCAGTGGACCAAATACTAGACCCAGAATCAGGAAGACCTGAGTTCAAATCAGGCCTCAGACACTTAGTAGCTTGTGGGACCCTGGGAAAGTCACTTAATATCTGTCTACCTCAGTTTCCTCAATTCTAAAATGGGAATAAAGATGGCACCCACCTTTCTGTTGTGAGGATTAAATGAGATTGTATTTGTAAAAGCACTTAGCATGAAGCCTGGCACATAGTAGGCACTCAATAATTGCTTTTTTCCCCTTTTATATTGTTGTTTAGTCATTTGGCAGTCATGTCCAAATCTTCATGACCCCTTTGGGGACTTTCTTGACAGAGATACTGGAGTGGTTCACCATTTCCTTCTCCAGCTCATTTTACAGAGGCAGCTTAGTCTTCCTGACTCCAGGCCTAGCTTTCTATCCCCTGTGCCACCTAGCTGCTTCCTTCCTTCTAAAAATGCGGAAGTAAGAAGGAAGTGCATTTCAGCATTGAAGAATAGCTTTTCCAAAAACAGGAGAAGGGAGATGAAATGTCGTCTGTAAGAAATAGCAAGGTCAGTTTTCCTGGACCATGTTTTTATGTAAAGGGCAGGAATTACGTAATAAAATTGGATAGGTGGGTAGGTATCAGAATGTAAAGACCTTTAAATGCCAAACAGAATAGTTTGCCAGCTAGAGGTATTTTTAATTTTTTTTTACTTTATTATATTTTAACTTATTTTATTTCTTTATTTTTGTGTGTGTCAAGGACCCCTTGGGAACTCTGGTGAAGCTTATGGATCCCTTCTCAGAATATTTTTTTAAATCCATAATTGAAGGAAATGCTAAATTTAAGTTAGAGATTAGTGAATAATACGATGTCATTTTTTTCCATTAAAGTTCATGGATCCCTTAATATATATCTATGAACTCCTAATCTAGACCACATAGCTCCACTGGATTAAGCCCCAGACATGGCAGTCAGCTCCACAAAGTGAAAAACTGTTTCAAGGCCCCAATCACTAAGCTAAACAAGGCAATTCTCAGATAATTGCTACTGGTCAAAAGTGGAACAGGGAACCAGAGTGGGTGGCTGAGCCCAAATCCACTGCCATCAGTAGGGGAAAAGAATACAATTCAAGGATCATATCCTGCTAACAGTATATCACCTTCATATGTAAGCAGGTCGTTTTCACGTATTCACTGGTTCAACATCTGTTTTAGTAAGTCCTTTCTCAAAATGAAGCTTGCTGGTGGGCTCTGAATGATCATACCTGCCACCATGAATGTGATCAAGGACTGTTAGCAACCTTTTGCCTCGGTGTCTTGGGGAATAGGATGGTTTTGTTTCAAAATAAGCCAGTCTTCTCTGAATATTCATTCTGGCCAAGATTCCTGTCAAAGAATTATTTGAGAAAAGCGACTAAATTGTTCGTGCTCTTTGACCCAAGCATCCCACCACTGGATATCCAGCCCAAGAAGATCAAAGACAGAAAGAAAAGCTCCAGATATACAAACATATTGATAGCAGCACTTTTTGTGGTAGCCAAGGGCTGGAAACAAGATGGATGGATCCACTGGGAATTGCTAAGCAAATTGTAATGTGTTAATGCAATGAAATGTTATTGAGCAGCAAGAAGTGAGGCATATGAGGAATTCAGAGAAAGAAGGAAATACTCACAGGAACTGATGTAGGGCAAAGTAAGCAGAACCAGGAAAATAGAACACTCAGTGTCTACGATAAAGGAAATAAAAGGAACAGAAAAGAAAGATGAGCTATGAGTGATTATAATAATCACCCTTGGTACCAGAGAACGGATAATGAAACACCTTAGAAGAGAGGTGGGAAGCCATGGAGCATACACTGTCAGAGAAGGTCACTGTCCTTGTTTTTATTGAGTTTGGTTAGTTTTACTCACAGCTCTCCTCCATCTCTCTCTCTCCGCCCCCCTCCTCTCTCCCCTTCCCTTTGTCCTTCCCTCCCTCCCCATTCCCCTCTTCTCCTCTCTCCCATTCCCCTCCTCCTCTCTCTCCTTCCTTCTTTCCTTCTTTCTTTCCATCCCTTTCTCCTTCCTTCCCTGTTCCCCTCTTCCCCTGTCTCCCATTTCCCTCCTCCTCTCTCTCCTTTCCTTTCTCTTTCCTTCTCTCTCTGCTTCCCTCTCTCTGTCTCTCTCTCAAGGGATAGCTGGGAGTAGGGGGAGGAATATAATTGGAAAATGAGGTGACATAAAAGCTAATCATATCAATAAAATTCAATTTTAAATTAAATTAATATATGAGGGTAGGTTTGATTCCAGGGAGGAAGAAATATCTCCAGAAATGACCATACAAACAAAAGATATCAACAAATGGATTTCTTTGATTAAACAAAAGAAAAAAAATCAAGGTTTTTGTCAAATACATCTTTTTAACTACAGACATCAAAATCTCACTCCCTCAAGCTGGGCATCAGCCACTCAAAGGTCCTGTTCTTTAGGCCTCGTGAACCATGGTGTCTCCTTGTTGTCCTCTGCAGCAACTGCCCTGGCATCTCATTGTCATCTCTGCTTTCCCTGTGACAAGCCCATTGTGGCTGAGCTGCTTGGAGCCTGACTTTGAACCTGCACTGCAGACTGTCCTGCCTACAGGCTTTCTTCTGCCATTCCATATTAGACGTGGCAAGCAAAGGGCACCTGGGCATCTCTTCTGAGAATAGAATGTGCCATCAGCAGCAGGGCTGAGATGTGTGGCCAAGCAGCCTGTTGGACAGTTTTAGTTCTTGTCAGGAGAGTCTGAAGCCTGATACCGTTAGAGCTGCGCTGAGCCTCCATCTGCTCGCCTGCCCCTGACTTTGTCAATATGGTATCCTCACTCATCATCCATGCGGGCTTCATTTGGCTGCAGGCTGTTAGTGAGTCAAAGCCCATGATGAGTTTCTGCTGTGGGCTCTCTGTGGGAATATTTGGCCAGAGGCCATGGCTTGGTTTATAACACTGGCAGGTATCCCTACAATGGAATTCTCCTGAAACTGACAAACAGAAATCTTGCTTGGTCTGACTTTACCCGCAGATTCTAAAATCTCTGGCCTTTATTTTTCTTTTTATCTCATGCATCCATCCTCCAATCACATTTTGTAAGGTCCTTGAGGGCATGGACTATTTCACTTTTTTGTCTTTTTATCCCCATTGCCTAGCACAGTGCCTTGTATATAGTAGGTGCTTAATAAATGTTTGTTGAATAAAATTCTAGACAGTATTCAGTGCCTGGAACTTTGGACCAAATGCTAGGATTGCAGTTTTAGCTATGGGAGGATGTTAAAGCTGCAACCTAATCTACTCATCAGACCCCAATGTATCATTACTTAGCAACCCAGTTCTATACTTATGTGACCCTTGTCCTAGGACCAGATTCTGCCCACAGGTTCTAGCATTCTGCTCTGCAGTGTTCTTTTGCCTTATATGACATAGACATCAATTTTCTCCTTTATCTTTTTGTACCTCCTAAGGCTAAACATTATTCCATTTCATAATAATATTAACAACTAGCATTTAAACAATACGTTCTTGTTTGCCAAGTGACTTACAAATATTCTCTCATTTTATCCTCACAATAACCCTAAGAGGTAAGAGCTATTATCATCTTCATTTTACAGATGAGCATTTATTAAGCACCTACTAAGTGCCAGGCACTGTGTTATGTGCTTTACAAACAGAGGTTAAGTGACTTACGCAGGGTCCCACAGCTAGTGTCTGATGATGGATTTGAACTTAGGTCTTCCTGATTTCAAGCACTCTACCTATCCACTAAGATGCCTAGCTGCCTCTTCCACCAATAATGTTTAAGGTCCTTTCCAGTTCCAGAACTCTTTGTTTCCATATTTCTCATAGTCAGTCTTGAATCATAGTGTGGAGTCATCATAATACAGTAGGAAAAACGCTGGACTTGAAATCACAAAAGACCTAGGTTCAAATCTTGGTCCTGACAGAATGAGGAAACTATAAAAGAAAAGGGATGTTGGAGCCTCGCAATGCTAGAAGTGTTAGATGCAGGGGTCTTGTGTGATTCCTACATGTGTTCCTCTCTGCTAGCATAGTTTATGTGTATGTCTGGTCATCTTACATACATTATATAGTATTTATGGGAGAATATATCCCAGGTTTATGGATAGAATATTTTATAGCTACTGTTCTTACTAAGCCATCTCAATAAATTCACTTGAGTTAATTGTGTCCTCTAGCAAACTTACTTATTTATTTCTAGTTTTCAACATTCACTTTTATAAGATTTTGAGTTCCAAATTTTCCCTCTTCCTCTCCTCCCCTTCCCCAAGATGGCATGCAATCTGATATAGGCTATATATGTACAATCATATTAAACATATTTCCACATTACTCATGTTGTAAAGAAGAATCAGAACAAAAGGGAAAAACCACAAGTAAGAAAAGAGAGAGAGAAAATTGTATGCTTCAATCTGCACTCAGACTCCACAGTTCTTCTCTGTATGTGGACAGCATTTTCTATCATGAGACTTCTGGAATTGTCTCAAATCATTGTGTTGCTGAGAAGAGCTAAGTCTATCAAAGTTGTCATTGCACAATGTTGCTGTTACTATGTGCAATGTTCTCCTGGTTCTCACTTCACTCAACATCAGTTCATGTAAGTTTTTCCAGGTTTTTCTGAGATCAGTCTGATCATCATTTCTTATACAACAATAGTATTCCATTACATTAATATACCACAACTTGTTCATTTATTAATGGAAACACATCAGATGTGGCTCCCAAGATATAGTTTTAGCACTGAGGATCACAAAATACCTCAAACCTGGGGAGTCATGCCCCAGGGAATCCAAACTGTGAGTGTGAGTTGGAGGGTAACTCTCAGAAGGGTACCACCTGGTGATTCAAGAGCCCAAGTTGGAGTTGGAATCAAAGAATAATAAGGTACAGAAGAGGAACAAACTTAGAGCTTTACTTTGACCTTCACTGGTACTGACAGTCATGTTGACTATGCAAACATGGAGGAAAAAAGTCAATTTTCAAATGACTGTGATTTTTCCCCCACTTGGGAAAGTCTCAACTCTAAGGTGCTCTGGAGTAACTGTATAAGTCCTGAAGGTAAGACTCACCAAAGGCAAAGGAACATTGACCCCTTGGCAGCCCTGAGTTGTTTTTCTACATGGGGATCAAAGGTGTCTTAACCCCAGAGTGTCATTTACAGTCAGAGGAACTGCATAGCTGCCTGGGGGAAGTAGGGCTCACCACTTGATTGATAATGGGCTCAGGTACTGGTCCTTTCTGTATAAACTTTGTTAGAATTATGCTTACAAGGGAACTGAGCACACCTACATGATTAGTAGACAACTGCAGTAGCCTACTAACTAGGTAACTTGTTTTCTGCCTGTCCTCTCTGTGATCTACCTTCCACTCAGCTGGTGAATTGATATTCCTAAAATTCAAATCTGACCATAAACCCCATATATTCAAGAATTGTCCATGGTTCCCTAGAATAAAATGTAAATACCATAGCCTACAAAGTACTGTAAAAGGCTCTGGGGATAAAAAAAAAGACAAAATTAAACCAACCTTACATTCAAGGAGCTTGCATTCTCTTTTGCAGTCAGGCCCCTAGCCCCTACCTAGACAGCACACAAAAGGGCCCCTCCGGCAGCTGGGGGAGACCTCCTGCTCTACCACCCCAACTGACAGTTTCAAACTCACCATTGAATTCTGTTGACTTCTTCTCTGACTCAAGAATGCAAACAGTGTCCCCCAGTATGGTTAACAGTACTTCTTACTAAGTCTTTTTTTCAGGCTGAGGAGACACACTCAAACCCCTTAACATTCTTCACCTTTATGACTCCTATCATTTATTCTACCCCACCCCTCAACTTGTGCCAGCCCATGCAAGTTAAACAAAAGTACTAGGAACATGAAAGGAGAAAGGGAAAAACTGGTGGCCAGTGCCAGCCAACTTGCCAGAGAGACAAAAGGTCTTGTTTCTCTTACAAGAATAAGCCCAGCTGGACATTTTGCATCTTGGTGCAATATCCAATAAGGATAGTCTTGGTTGGGCTGGAGAGATATTTTTGAACCCAGCTACCAGGATGGAGGAGGAGGTTGTTAACTTGAAAAACCAAGCCAGGAACTTTGCAAAGCTGCTGACTACAGCCTTTATTGCAGAGCTGCTGCTTCCTATCAAAGTCATCTGAGACACCTTAAGCAATAATAGTGAGAAACTGCAATGAGAGTTCCTCTACTTGATTGGCACCAATAAAGATGAAAGATGCTGTAGAAAATGACCCACTTTCTACCACCTGAAGGATGGAACAAGGACTCTTCTCTGGTTTGTTCTGGATTTCATTTCTTAAAGATGCAGAGGACCAGGAGAGACCCTGGCTTCGATTTTTTGGGAAGCATTTTCATGTCAAAGTGCTTTGGAAAACATTTATGGGGGCCAAACCTCTAGGACTTGGGATCCCTGGTTTCTTTTACCATCTCCATTACCAGAGTGTGGTATTCAATTCAACGAATATTTGTAAGACCTCAGAGGTCTTACTAGAACCAACCTGAGCCTCTCACAATCTATCTATATCCTGGAGGTGTTACTATTGGACCTGGGAGAATAAGGGGTAAGACAGATAAGCCTGTCTTTATCTACTGTGGATCAGGTTAAGTCTTTGGAGGTAAACATTAATACTAAGTGACAATTGAGGCATTGCAGCCAGAGTGATGGACTTAGAGGCAGGAAGACTTCTAGTTGCATTGAACCCTGAGCAAATCACGTCATCCTTTATGAATCTTAATTCTCTCATCTATAAAATAGGAATAATAATAATAGCACCTACTTAAATGAGGGTCAAATGAGAGAATGTGTCAAATGCTTTGCAAACCTTGGACTCCTGTATATGTGTCAGGCTATTGGCATTGCTACTCTCTAGATGAGATTTGGGGGTGTCAGAGCTCTTGCTTCCCTGAGTGAGAGCAACACTGCCCTAAGCTGGTTGTATTGAGGATGACTGAGGCTGCCTCTTCCCCCGAAGCTATAGGAGAAATCAGGAAATGAATGGCAGGATCCTTTTTTTCCTCTGTAGAAAACACAAGCCAAATAATCTGAAAATTAACGTGGAGGATATTGTTCTATCTCTCTGTCTCTGTCCCTGTCTCTTTCTCTCTGTCTCTCTGTTTCTGTCTCTCTATATCTGTCTCTCTCCCCTTCTCTCTTTCCCTCTGTCTCTGTTCCTCTGTCTTTGTTTCTCTTTTTTTCTGTGTTTCTGTGTCTGTCTCTGTGTCTCTGTCTCTGTGTCTCTCTCTGTCTCTCTCTCCTCTTCTCTTTCCCTCTGTCTCTGCTCCAGTTTGTCTTTTGTCTCCATCTGTCTCTTTGTCTCTGTCTTCCTATTTCCATCTCTCCATCTCTCCATCTCTCTGTCTCTGTGTGTCTCTCTTTCAGCATTGCAAAGGGAACTGGGGACACAGAAAATGAAGCCAACAGTCACCACAAAAACACAGTCACACTGTGTTTTTGTGACATTTGTTTTGATTTTCTGGACCACCTCCAGTATGACCTAAGTCATGAAGGCCTATAAAGTTTCATTCTTATTTACAGTGGAACAGGGTTTTAGAGGCATCAGAACTCATGTCGGCTTTTTAAAGGTTTTTCTGATTCTTGGACTCAGTAATAAGAATTCATAATCTGTAACCTTTTGAAGCGGGTAATTATTCCCACTTTACGGATGAAAAGCCTGAGCCTCAGAAAGGTTAAGTAACCTCCCCAGAGACACTACTATTAAATGGCAGAGTCAGCACTCAAACCCAAAGGTGGACAACGAGGTGGCACAGTGGACGTGGACCCAGAAAGAGTTCAAATTTGATGAGGATAATAATGGCATCTACCTTCTAAGGTTGTTGTGAGGATAAAAAAATAATATTTCTTTTTGTGGTGGCAAAGAATCGGAAATCGAAGGGATGCCCATCAATTGCGGAATAGCTAAACAAATTGTGGTATATGAAGGTAACAGAATGCTATTGTGCTATGAGGAATGAAGAGCAGATGACGTGAGGTCTTTCCACGTTGTAATGAAGTCCATCTGGTAGATGCCATTATTATCCTCATTTTACAGAGGATAAAACTGAGGCAGACAGAGATGAAGGAGTTTGCCCAGGGTCACACAGCTAGTAAATGTCTAAGATCGAATTTGAACTGGACAATGTGGAAAGACTTATATGAACTGATGCTGAGTGAGGGAAGCAGAACCAGAAGATCATTATACACAATTACAGACACACAGTCTCTGTAAGGACTAACTTTGATAGACTTGGCTCATCTCATCAATGCAAGGTTCAAAGACAGCTCCAAAAGACTCATGATGGAAAAAGCTATGCACACCCAGAGAAAGAATTATCGAGTCTGAATGCAGATTGGTGCAAACTTTTTGCTCTCTTTTTTTTCTTTCTTTTTTGGTTTTGTTTCTCCTTTCTCATAATTCATTCCATTGGTTATAATTCTTCTTTACAACTGGACCATTATGTAAATAAATTTAATGTGAAGGTATTATGTGGAACCTACATTGGATTAAATGCCATCTTGGGGGGTGTTAAAGGGGAGGAGAGGGAGGGAGAGAAAATTTGGAACCCCAAAACTTGTGGAACTGAGTGTTGTAAACTAAAAATAAAAAAATAAATATACTATTAAAAAAAAGAAATAATATTTATGGGGCAGCTAGGTGAGGCAGTGAATAGAGCATTGGTCCTAGAGTCAGGAAGGCCTGAGTTCAAATCCAGCCTTAGACACTTACTTACACAGTTTGTGTAACTTTGGGCAAGTTACTTAACCCCGATTGCCTCTAAAAACCCAAAATCAACCTCCCCCCAAAAGATAATATTTGTAAAGTGCTTTACAAACCTTAAGGTACTATATAAATGCAAGATATTATTATTATATTTGACTCCAAAATCAGTGCTGTTATGAGTAACTATGCTAAACTTCCTTTTAATCCACATTTGCAATTCCTTTAAAAATTAATATATTTTATTACCACCATATGTAAATGCCCCTTTCCTTCCACTCAAGGGGCCATCCCTTGTAAGAACCAATAATTTTTTTTAATAGTTCAGCAAAACTCACCAACACATCAATTAAGTCAGACAGAGTACACAATATTCCATACTAATGATCCCCCACCTTTGTTTAATGGGAGATGTTTTTTCTCTTCTTTCTTCTTCAGGATCAAGCTTGGTCATTATAACAATATAGTATTCAGTTTTGACTTTTTTCCCCATTCTTTTCATTTATTATTTCTAAATACTATTTTCCTCAGTCCACTTTCTTTGTATTTGTTTACAAAGTGTTCCTCTTGCTTCTTTGAATTCTTTATGCCATCTCCTAAGATATAGTAATATTAATTTATGTTCCTTTTATAGACTATTTTGAAACGAATCCTAGTATACCAAATAAGCTTATTTCCAGAGTCTGAAAAAATTCAGGACAACCATAAATATGACCAAGAAGTTACTCTAATACAAATGGCCCAGTGTTTCCTAGGGACCTAAATCAACTAAAGCTCATACCAGTTTGGAAGTGGTACCTGAACCATAGAATTGGCCCCTGGGTTTTGGCTGTAAATCACTGAGACGGAAACTCCTTTTAGATGGAAACTCCCAACACCTGGGAGAGGAATGCTAGTCCTAGGAATCTCAAAAGATGCTAGGCTGAACCGGGAGGGTATACTTTAAATGCCAGAAATCAGGTTGGGGGAAGGGGATTGCTTTAAATCCAAGAACCTATTTTTAAGCCTAAGGACATCTCAGGTGACCCATGAGTTTCCCCCATTTAAGGTCCAAGTACTGTGCTAGGTTCCAGAATATAGAGTCAAAACAAACAAATAGAACAGTCCTTGCCCTCAAGGTGCTTACATTCTTTTGGGACAATACAACATGGTATTCAGCTGAGTCTAATACAAAGTGATTTGAGGAGAAATTTGTTAGGTTTCCAGATGGATCATAGGCAGCAAACTCAGGCTTGTGAAATTCAGGAAAAAACATTTAATGCAAGGGCACAAATATGCCAGGCTCTGGGATACACCAGAGTTCTTGAAAGTTCCAGATTCTCCCCATGACAGTGGAGCCAATACATGGTTTGTGGGAGAGCATGATTTCCATCCAGACTTCTAATCACAAAAATTAGTGATACAGTGCTGTGCAAATTCTTGGGACAAATTTAAATTAAATTTATTGGCATATAATAAATCTTACAACTTTTCTCATCTTTAAACAACTTTTTTTTGAAGGGGGAAGGCCAGGCAATTGGTGTTAAGTGACTTGCCCAAGGTCACACAGCTAGTAAGTGTGTCAGGTATCTGGGGCCACATTTGAACTCAGGTCCTCCTGACTCCAGGGCCAGTGCTCCATTCACTATGCCACCTAGCCGCCCCAACAACTTTTAATATGCAACTTGCCCTCCTTTTAGTGATTTGTTTTCCACAATTTTGATGAGTTCTCAAGATTTTGATGC
>JAQQSZ010003930.1:0-14307 GCA_028646595.1 Phalanger gymnotis
AACCATTCAGATATTTATATGATCCTTTTTGAGATCATAAATTCGGCCTTCCTACTACATCCCCCAAGTGAAGGAGTAACCCTAATAATTGCAAAAAGAGATGCAAAGGGGAAAAAATTGTCCACATACACATGAATACCTAGAAAAAATGAAGCAAGGGATTAAAAATTTTAAAAATAAAAGAATGGGAGAATAAGTGGCTTAAAAGAGAAAGCAGTAAATCTTTCCGAAGAAACAGACTCCCTCAAAACTAGAATAAATCAAAAAGAAATCCCTACATGACAGCAAGAAATATTAGGACAAAATCAAAATATTAAGAAGGTAGAAGAAAATGTAAGACATCTGATATCAAAAACAACTGTGCTGGACTTCCTGAATACCATGATATATTTTTTAAAAGCCTGAACATTGTACTTCAAGTAATCATAAATTAAAATTGCCCAGATCTATTAGAACCAGGGGGCAAAGAAATAAAGAATTGACTGATCATCTCCTGAAAGAAATTCCAAAAGGAAAAAGCAATGCAAATGTCATAGCCAAAATCTAGACCTCCCACATCACAGACAAATAATTTAAGCACCCAAAAAGAAGCAGTTTACATTTTTAAAGAACTACAGTCAGAATCACACAAGACCTAACTGCTTCTACCACATATGAAAGGAGATCTTAGAATACAATATTACAGTACTACAAAAGGCAAAAGAGGTAGGCTTATAAACAAGAATATCTTGTCTTGTCTTCCCTACAGAGGAAAAAAAATTGACCTTTGATGGAATAGAGGACTTTCAAAAATTTCTGATGAAAAAACTAAAGCAAAGTAGCAACTCTGAAACGTAAAAAGAAGAATTCAGAGAAACTTAGGCAAATTTATTTGAGTAATTGGAAGGAGCTGTATGATGATGCAGTGCTAACATTCTAATATGTGGAAAAGAAACAAGTGTCCCTTGAGAATTTTAATGTCATCAAAGGGCATTACAGGAGTTAAATAAGAAAAACAGAGGACCTGGAAGTGGATTGGTTTAGTTCTGAGAGGGGGAAGAGAGAAGAAGAACATGCTAGTATAGAAAAGAGGAACTGGTTATTGGGGTGAGTTAGAAGAAGAGTATACAGACAGAGAGGAAGTCGGGAGAAATGGGCATCAGATGATTCTCACTGTTATCCGAAATGGACAAAGGAGTTATTATTATTATATATTAAAAAATACACACACACAGAGTTTGGTGTAGAAATACATTAACCTCAGCAAGAAACAATTGGTTAGACAACAGGAATAAAGCAGTAAGATAATGCTGGGAAGGGTCACAAGCTTGTCAGTTACGAGCAAAACAAACTTCCATATCCTGAAGGGGGGAACCAAAGGTCAGGTAAGGGGAACATGGGAGGGAAGAGACGCAAAGAACTAGAATGTAAGAGGAGGCTTAGACTGCCTCTTAGGCAACTGGAGAATACCCAGAACAAATTGTGGTATATTGACGTAATAAAATATTGTTGTACTATAAGAAATAATGAAAGAAATGGTTTCAGAGAATCCTGAGTAGTATGAACTACAAAGTGAAGTGACCAGAACCAAAGCAATTTATACAGAGAAAGCAATAATGTAAAGAAAAACAATGAAACAGTAGAATTATTTTTGTGTATTACTGTCTATATGGAAATGCTCTTTTTAAAGTTCAAAATTTAAAAAAAAAATTGAGATGGGGGGGCAGGAATGAAAGGGGAAAAAGTTAAGAGAAGGAAAATATGCCTGATCCTACATCTGCTACTTATTATCTCAGGGACCTTGGGCAAGTCATTCCTCCAAGATTGTCCTTTAGCATATAAAATGAGGATTTTGGACTAGATTATCTCTAAGATCCCTTCCCGCTTTAAATATATGTTCCTATGTCCTCTGAGATCTTTTCCAAATCTAGGATTCATAGAATTGATGAATATTAGAGTAGGAATAAATTATCTAGTCCAACTCTCTCATTTTTTAGCAAAAGGTACCGAAGCCCAGGAAAGGGAAGTGAGTGTCCAAGGTCACTGGACTAAGTCAAGTCAGACCCCATCTAAATTGTAACTATATCAGTGTTATACTAGAAGGTCATCAAGAAGCATCCATGATGAATCGTATCAGTGACTGTTAATGTCATTTCTACTATTTTCCAATGTTTCCTCTTATACAATTCTCCCAAGTCATATTTAGCCCTTAAAGGCAAGCACTTCAGGAAGGCAACTAGGATTAGATAGTGAGGGAATAGGTCGAAAAGAACAAACCCTCTCACTGATTTTACCAGGACTCCTTTTTAGACTGGGCGAAGGTATTTACCTCATCTGGCCCCTCATTCATTTTTATAAGGCGTCATGGTACAGGAGAAAGAACACCAGGAACAAAAACAAGAGGTCAGAAGACATGAACGGAATAGTTCTTAGAAGCAGAACTGAAAACTGTTAACAACTACATGAAAGAGTGCTTCAAATGACTGATGATTAGCAAAATGCCAATCCAAACAATCTTAAGATTTCACCTCACATTCATCAAATTTTGGAGGGTTTGTAGAAAGACAAGTACACTGATGCATTGTTGGTAGAACTGTGAATTGGTATAACCATTCAGAAAAGCAATTCGGAATCATGCCAATCAAGTAACTAAGATGTCCATACCCTTTGGCCCATAGATTCTTTTGTGAGGCATGTACCCCAAGGAGGTCATTGACTAAAAGAAAGGTTCCCCCTATGCCAAAATATTTATAAGAACACTTTTCATAGTAACATAGAACTGGAAACAAAATAGATGGCCATTGATTGAGGAATGAATAAACAATTTGTGGTACAACAATGCAATAGAATATTACTGTGTTGTAAGAAATGATAAGTATACTGAATCTGAGAAACATGGAAAGTTTTACGTGAACTGACACAGTGATGTAAGCAGACAGAAGGAAAATATATATATATATACATGTATATATATACATGTATATATATATATATATTTACAATGACTACAACAATGTAAAACAGAAAGTACAGGTAGTGCCTAAAAAAATGAAAATAAACGTTGAAAACTGTGAAGAATACGCATTGCCCCCAAATAAGAGCTATGAGGAAATATAGCTACTCTCCCCTCTTGTACAGATGTAGGACGTTCACAGGTGTGAAGCATTACCTATATTGTCTTTTTTTATTTTATTAATGTGTTTTGCTGATTTTTTTCCTCTTTCTTTTCAAAAAGTTTTTTTTTTGTTATATGGATGGCTCTAAGGGAAGGACAAAGGAGGGAATTATGGGATGTAATTAGGTAATGTAAAGATATCAATAAAAATGTTTCTTTTAAAGACGCATCAAATGCACTGCAAAGACATGAAAAAAATTACATGAACTAGTGCAAAGTAAAGTAAGCAAAGCCAGGAAACAATATAAAAACAATATAGATGGAAAGAATAACGCAAAACTATCAAAACTAAATGTTGTGAAAGCATGAAGGACAAGCTTGACCCTAGAGAAAAAAAAAATATGAGAAGATACCTTCTCCTGCAACTGTTTTCTAGTCGTAGCCTAATCAGGACACTAGTTCAGATCCTGGAAGCTATGCTTCTCTTAACATAGTCTAAGATCACATTAGCTTTTTTGGCTGCCGCATCACACTGCTGACTTCACTTAAGATTACAATCTACTAAAACCCCTGGATCTTTTTTTTTAACTGCCATCTAATCATATCTCCCCATCTTGTAATGTAAAGCTTACTTTTTGAACCCAAATGTAAGACTTTACATTTATCCCTATTGAATTCTATTTTACCAGGTCCACTACAACTCTCTAACCTGCTAAGTTCTTTTTTAAATCTTGACTGGCCTCCACTGTGTGAACTATCCCTTAGAGCTTTGGGTCATCCGCAAAAGTTGCCATCTCTGAGAGCATAACATTTATGCTTTCATCTGAATCACTGATAAAAACACTAAAAAGCACAGGACCAGGCATAGATCCCTAGGCTCTCTACTGGACACCTCCTCCCAAGCTGACATTGAACCCTTCATTAAGGGCTACTCCTTGACTACGACAATTCAACCATTCCTGAATCTAATTATATTACTATCTAGTCCAAGAATAGTATGAGATCCTTTGCAGCATCAAATGCTTTGCTAAAATCTAGGTCAACTCTATCTACTGCAGTCCCCGGTTTAGTAACACTGTCAAAAAAAAAAAAAAGGAATAAGGTTAACCTGGTATGACCTGTCCTTAATTAAGCCATGCTGGCTCTTGGTAATCATTTCCTTTGCTAGATGTTTACTAACCATCTCTTTAATGATTTGTTCTAGAATAATCCAAAGAATCAAAGTCAAGCTAATGAGATTATAATTTGAAGATTCTTTTCTCTTTTTAAAAAGTTGGGACATTTGCCCAACCATAATCTTCTAGAAGCTCTCCCATTCTCCGTAATCATTCAAATATCAGTGCCATAGAAATCACATTTTCTAGTTCCTTCAGCACCCCTATATTTCATTCATCTCAGTTAGGAAACTTGAATTCATCAAGGCCAACTAGGTACTCTCTTAGTAAGTTACTTATCTTGGGAATCAATACACTGCTAGCCATTTTTTTGTTCTCATTTTCAGTGCAAAGTTCTTTCTTGGCAGAGAACAGAAACGAAATTAAAGTTGAGCAGCTCTGCCTTCTCTATTGTTTGTTACCATCATGCTATCACAAGCAATAGTCTTGTTTCTTTTTAGATCCTCCTAGCCCAAAAAAAGTAAAAAGAAAACTTTTTCTGTTGTCCTCAGTTTTCCTCACCAGCTCCAGTTCATTCTGAACCCTAGCAGTCCTGATGTTATTTTATAGGACTTATCATTCATTCATTTGTATTCATTCTCTGTTACCTATCTTTATTTCCATTTTTAGTAAATATCTTTTTTTAATCTAAGTTGGTAGATTCCCCTCGCACTCAAACTGGACTCTTCAAACAGCTCCCCTTTCCCTTTGTGTCTTCAGAATTCATTCTTAAAAGTGTCCTATTCCCCTCAATATGAATTCTCCTGTATAATTTTAATCCATAGGCTCCCACTCATCCTCTAAATACTATGAACTCGGCTTTACCAAATCCTAGGGTATATGACAGATATATAGCTGGCTTCTCTCTCTATCACAGACACTAGGAGAAAGTGACCACTTCTGGCCAAGGTTGCCATAATTTCTACCCCAATAACCAGTTCTTTCCTGTCAGCGAGAATCATATCCAAAAGAGAATCTCCCCTTGTTAATTCTCCTCCTTTTGAAAGATTAAAATATTAAGGCAAGTCAAGAAGTTGTTAGCTGCACTATCTTTGGAAGGGCAAACTCCAGCAATGTTTGAATGACCGAAGTGTCTCATCAAGTCCAGTGCCTCTGTTCCAGGCTTGTGATCAAAGCTCCTCTCTTTCCCATTTCTCAAGGTAGTATTCTGCCGACAAAAATCCCCTTTTTCACACCTGGGGCTATGCCCATTGATGAGAGCTCACTACATCTCCCCAAACATTCCCCTGATCATCTTTTTTCTATGCTTCCCCATGCTTTTTAAGGGACTTTTTCATTCATTCTTTTTCCCCTCTATCCCGACACACCCCTTAACTTTTACAAATATTCTCATTCCATGTTTCCCCCTCTGGTTCATGAATTTTCTCATGAATATACATTCTTAATATAAAATGTCACCTCACTGCAATACCCCTTTACTTATTCTGTCTCTTTTAAATAAAGTATACCCATTCAAAGCTACATTCTAGCCATAGGTTTTGTAACACAAACTCTCAATGATGCCTGTGAGGTCAAATTTGCCTCCTTACATTAGGACCTCTAGTTTCTCTTGCTTGCCTATATTTGGGGCATTTGTGTATCTAGGGCTTTTCTGATGGCTCCTTTCTTGGAGTTTGTCTCTTGTGACCTTCTTAATGTCTCTACTATTCTTCCTTCATTGTAGCTTCTTTCCATGGCACTTAGCCTGCTGTATATATGTAGGCAGTTTTCACCTTTCCCCATCTTTATTTTAAAGCCTTTTCATGGGATTTTCAAGACACCTAACAAATACATTATTAGTAGCTTTGTTAGGTATACTCCATTGTCATGTCTATATTTAATTCATGATCCAGAAGTCCAAATACAACCTTCAGCCCCTTATCCAGTGTTTTTTTTTTCCCCAAACAATTTTTTATCTCATGCATCCCTTGCCTTCGATTGGCAACAGTAAGGAAAAACAACCTGTGTACCTATGGTTTTCTCTTTCTTGCTCAAGACTTTATAATTTTCATAAATATATTTAGGTTTCTTCTGGCAGCATCGTGTCCTATGTGAATCATCATAAGTGGACAGTAGTCATTTGACAGTTTTGATGCCTCTTGGGTCTTCTCTGTTATGTCATGAATATATATCCCAAGAAGGCAACAGACCCCTCTCTTATTATCACATTGACAAATAGATATACCAATATTCTTAACCACCAACCACCTCTATCTTCATTTCTTCCTCTAACCCTGACTTGATAATCTGTCGTCTTATAGGAAGCTGGTAGCACAGTGAATGGGACCTTGTGCCCCAGAGGAAAACCTCTACATTTTTTGCAGACCACCAGAAATCCTCAGGCACACCGCAAGTAGCCCAAGGGCCAAAAGTGGCCTATGGGCCGTGAGTTGTGCAGGCCTGGCCTAGAAAGGTGAATGCCAGACTTGTAGAAAGCTTGCTCCTGATGAGCCAGGTGAGAGATATTTGGGGGAACCTCAGGCTGTTCAGAAAATTCAGGTACTCTAGTCAAACTCTTCCTAAATTTCAACCCCACATGGCTATCCTATTGGTACCTTAAACTTGATATGTACAAAACTGAGTTCATGATCTTTTCCCCAAAACTCTTCCCTTTCCCCAACTTGTCTTTTTCTGTTGTGGGAACCACCATACCCCCAGTTACCCAGGCTTGATGCCTTGGAGTCATCTCTGTGTCTCTTCTTGTCTTCTTTCCTTTGTCTCTCTCCACTCTGATCATTCCTCAGCCCCTGGCAATCAAGTGCCAAGTCTATCAGTTCAATATCCCTAATGTGTCTCCTATCTGTGCCCTTCTTTACTCACACAGCTACTACTGCCCTAGTTCAGATCTTCATCACCTCTCACCTAGACTATCAAAATAGCTTTCTTTTTTTCTTTATTAGTTTTAAAATTTATTTTAAACTTAAATACAAAATAAGAAAAGGAAAAAATATTGTCATGTACACAGCAGAACATAAGAGAGGATTCAATATAAAGCAATAAATTTCCATTTCAAGAAAACCTATATAATGAATACTATACATTATTTTCAAAGCTGTCCAGCTTTTCTTTGCATCCTGGTATGTTTTCTTTTGTCCTCTGCTGTGTACTTTTTACTTTATTTTTTTCTTCTTCCTCCCTCCTCACAAAAGGCTACAATTAAGTATGGATGCATATATGTATATATACATATATATGTGTGTGTGTGTGTATACACACATATATGCATACACTCATACACATATATACACTCAAATGCATATACGTAAGACCATATTTTACTTATTTCCTCCTGTCATCTATTTCTCTGAAAGTATACAGCATCTTCCTTCATAAGGCCAAGTCTTTCCATGTTTTTTCTAAATCCACCAGCTCATCATTTCCTACACTACAACAATATTCCAACCCAATCGTATTCTATCTGGAGATTGTCTATGAGTGTTTTTCCCCTAATTTTCTGCACTCCCTCTATTCCTGGGTATATAAGTTTTATCCATACAAAATGAAATAGAAGGTCTCTCTGCTTCCAGTCTCCCCCCTTTCAAATCTATCTTCCACACAATTGTTAAAAGTCAGCTTCCAAAAGCACATGGCAGACAACATCATTCCCCTCTTCTAGGATCTTCTTTGGCTCCCTATTTCCTATAGGATAAAATGCAAACTTCTCAGCTAGGCAGTTGAAGTCCACTACCATCTGGCTCCAACCTACTTTTCCAGACTAGTTTCACACTGTCCCCTTCACACACTCCTTGTTTCAGCCAAACTGGCCTTCTAGCTGTTCTCCAAGCTCGCCCTACTGTCTCCTGCGTCTAGGCTCTCTCCCATGCCTAGAATACACTCTCTCAGCTCTCATTGTTGTAATCCTTCTCTTTCTGCAAGGTTCAGTTCAGACGTAGCCTTCCTTAATTCACTGATTGCCCCACTCTCTCCACCTCCAGCTGTGAAAATGTTCCGGGAAGACTTTATCTAGCTTTCTCTGTTGCCCCGGATGAGCACATTGCACCTTAGGCTACACTTATTTGTGTGTATTTATTCTCCTCCCGCTCTTGGTTCCTTGGACACAGAGACTCTGGTTTTTCCCCTTTCTACTCCTCATACCTAGACCAAGCATCTGCAGCAGACCTCATCAGTCCAGAGCTCCTGAAGACTCCTCAAATAGGTTTAGTCAAAGAAAGGTAGAGCAGGAAAGCATCTTAGACAAAATCAGGCCCAATCTCCTCATTGTGCAGAGAAGGAAAAAGACCCAGAGGGTGGAAGGAACTTGCCTGAAATTAATGCCAGACCTAGGACATGAGCTCAGGTCTGCTGACTCCTAATGTCATGAGCTTTCCACTACTCCTTAATGAGACTCCACAGAGGCCATCCCCTCTCCTTGCCCTCCATCCTTATCCCTTACTACAGAAGTGGTGCAGTGGACAGAGCCTAAAGTTAAGAAGACCTCAGCTCAAATCCAGCTTCAGACACTTAGGAGTTATGTGACCCTGGGCAAGTCACTTAACCCTGTTTGCCTCAGTTTCCTCAACTATAAAATGCAAATGATGATAGCACCTATCTCACAGAGTTGCTGTGAAGATCAAATAAGATAGTGTTTGTAAAACACTTAGAATAGTACCTGGCATATAGCAAGTGCTTAATAAATACTTATTCCTTCCATCCTTGTGTCCTTCCTTCTTTCCCTGTATCTTCTGTGGCACTACTCTATCAGTCCTTGGAAGACAAATAACTGCTTCTTCCACAGTATATCTAATTCTTTCCTCTTCAGGAAGAGTTTTGAATATTGTTTGGGGTTTATTTTTTTTGTTTTTTAAATATCCAACTGTCCTTTATTTTTTCTACTAATGCCCAAATATCTTAATATATTCCTGCTTCCTTCCACTCCACCTATAAATGTGCCTGTCTACCCAATCTTTAAAAATCTTCACTTGAGTTTCATGCTTCAGCAGTGCCACGGGGGCGAGGAGCTCCCCTCTCCAGCTTCCACAGCTGCCTCCTCCACCTCCACCCTGGCTCTGGGCCTGCACCGCCTGCCAGCAGCATGAGGTCCAAGGGGCCCGGTCCAGTCTGTCCAGGGCATCGGGGGAAAGAAAACTTGCCACTAGTGTGGCCTACAGCAAGAGAGGCAATGGGCTGGTCAAGGTGAATGGATGACCACTGGAGATGATTGAGCCTAGCGCCCTGCAATTCAACCTTCTGGAGGCTGGAGTAGATACCGGGGTCACATTGCCCAGATTTATGATGTCCAATACTCCATCTCCAAAGCCCTGGTGGCCTATTACCACAAATACGTGGATGAGGCCTCCCAGAAGGAAATAAAAGGCATCCTCATCCACTATGACCGAACTCTGCTGGTGGCTGACCCTCGAGCGCTGCAAGTCCAAGAAGTTTGGCGGCCCTGGGGCCTGGTCTCGGTACCAGAAATCCTTTCGATAAGGCAACTACTGAGATTGTGGGTCTTTTTGCAATAAATCTGGTTTATGACCTTTAAAATAAAACCTTCACTTGACAAAGACCTTACCTCTAACTAGTGTCCTATATCTATATTCAGAGGTACCTAATGGTGGCACAGTGAATAGAGCAATAGGTCTAGAGTCAGAAAGACCTGTGTTCAAATCCAGGCTCAGCAGTCACTTAACCTCCATTTGCCTCAGTTTCCTCAACTGTGAAATGAGGATAATAATAGCACATACCTTGCAGGGTTGCTGTGAGGATCAAATGAAAAAGTGTGGATGCCCTTCCCTGCCCCTGTATCTTTTCTCTTTCACAGCCCAACTTCCTAAGAAGGGTCATCTACCTTTAATGGCTACAATCTTCGCCTCCCACTCACTCTTCCGGCTAGTAATCTTATGTCCCAATATCACCAAGAAACAGAAAAATAAATTCTCCAAGGTTAATAATGATCTCTTAATTACTAAATCTTTTTTTTAGCTCTCATTCTACTTGACCTCTCTATAATTTGATACTATTGACCATCCTCTCCCTCTGTTTACCTTGGCTTCCCTTCACTTCCCAGTCTCTCAGTCCTCCTTCTACCCATCTGGCCCTTCCTTCTCAGTTTCCTGAGAAAAATGGATTAGATATAACAATACAGTCAGATAGATTCAGGCCTGAATGGCTGGCTGCACTTAAAGAGGAATTGCTATGGTCTCCATGTCATTGTGACAGTAGTTTCCAGTGGAGTACCCCGTGGACCTGTGCCTGGCTCTGTGCAGTGGAGTACCCCGTGGACCTGTGTGCGTGGCTCAGTGCAGTGGAGTACCCCATTGATTTATGCCAAAACTAATTACTATACTGACACTATACTAGTATACTATTAATACTAATAAATACTCTTTATACCTAACTCCCACATCTATACATCTTCCCTAATATCTCTCCTCCAGGCTACACTATGACACTGCCTGCTGAGCATCCCCACTTAGACATTTCACAGCACTCAAACTGAACACATCCAAAATAGTACTCATTATCCCACAAGCCCATCCATCCTCTAGACATGTCTATTTCTGTTGAAGGTACCACCATCCCTCAAGACGTGCAGGTTCACAACCTTAAAGCCACCTTTGACTTCTTCCTTCTCCCTTAGCCCAAGTAGCCAATCAGTTTTCCAAGTCCCTTATTCTACTGCCATACTGTCTCTGACCTCAGGCCCCATCTCTCCACTCATACCACTTCTACTCTAACTCTGGCCCTTATCATTTCTAGCCTAGACTGTGACAGTAGCCTCCACATTAGCCACCGTGCTTACAGTCTTTCTCCTCTCCAATTCTCCACAGAGCTGACAAATTGATATTCCTAAAACACAGATCTGACCATATGAACTCCCTACTGAAAAATCTTCAGTGGTTGCCTATTGCCTCTAGGACAAAATGCCAACAACTTGGTTTTACATTTCAAACTCTCCAACATAGACCTCCCACCTGTCTTTACTGCCTTTAGGCTCTCTGTTCCAAGCAAATTGACCTGTTAGCTGTTCCTTGTGTGTGACATTCCACCCCTACCATGTCCATACCTTTGCACAAGTAAGGTCCTCCGTGTCTCAAATGCACTCAATCCTCTCTTCTACTTCTTAAAATACCTAGCTTTCTTCCAAGGTCAGCTCTGTTATTACCTTCTGCATGAGGCCCTTCTTGGCTCAGGGTCCCAGTTTTTAGTATTTACCCCCTCTTTAAATAACTAATACAGATTCATTTAATTGGTTTGCTTTGTAACTATATGTGTTTTATTTTGCACATTTAAAAATATTGTTCTAAGACGAGGGCTATAGGCTTTATTGAACTAATGAAAGGATTCATGACATATAAAAGGTTAAGAATCCCTATCCTAGAGGGGCCCCTCATTTTTGTATTTGTATTTCTGTCCCCTAGCATGGTACCTTGCACATAGTAGGTACTGAACAAATGGTTCTCAAATCAAATTTGTTGAATTGCAGAGAAAAACAAACTCCCTGATTGTTTTCCTCTAGTGGAGAGATACAATTAGAAATAAATATGCAAACCATTAGAACTGGCCTTTTTCCCATGCTGATAGTGGCACCATTTGTTACCTTTGTATGATGTTTCTCTACTAGAGACAGAACATCTGGAGAAATCTCAACATTCAAATTTAGTGACCTAAAGAAGAGAATGTTTAAGCCCCATCTGCATCAATGCAATAAGCATTCATTAAAGCACCTACTATATGCAAAGCCCCATGTACTGAGTGCTAGAGATTTAAAACAAGATATACAATACATTTCCCAGTCTCTGGAAAAAAAAAGTATTGAAATTATTGAAATAGAATTATTGAAATTATTGAAATTTTATAGGAAATTTCTTCTTTTCCCAGAAAGGCTACTAGTCTCTTTGTTTCAAATAGCTCCTAATAGCACCTCTGTCCTGAGTTGGGGTGTGAAGGAGATAAGAGTTGAAACACTTGTCTTACGACCACAAGGGTCATGAAGATGAGCCTTAAGAAAGGAATGGGAAAATGTTGCCCCAAATAATAATGATGCTATTCTTTGAAGATTTCATTAACAACAGGAAAGGGGGAAAGCAGATAGAACTATGCAAACTCTTCCTTCTGAAGTTCTGCCAGTCTGCCAAGGGTCCGCTCTAGACAATGGCCTTAGAGATGCTGTGCCAGAATCCCTAACATTCAAATAACTTCCAGTTCCTTCTACTCACAATGGATTGCAACTGACAACCTTTTGCCAGTTTCCTGGTTTCTTAGCCATGGCTCCTCCTGCTCCTCAGAAACCTGTTGCTGGTACCTGACATTTGCTTAGCAAGTAGCATGTTGTCTCCAGCCCAGAAGTCCATCTCAGGGTTTGGATTTTACTTGTGAAGATCCCTTATTGAACTGTTTCTTCCTTAATCAACCTTCTCTACTCTGATTTTCTTAAAAAGTACTTTTCTCCAAAGCTCAGAAATATCTACGAAACTCCAAAGATACTGCATGTTTTTGCTCTTGAGCTAGGAAAAGACATGTGACAATTTTCTGCCAATCCTATTCCCTTTCTCTCTTTACTTGGATTTCATTGCCCCTGAGACCTCTTTTTACCCCTACATCTCATAGGCATTGCTAAACTTGGTGTGGCAGTTCACCTTAAGCAAAAGGGACTAGCTCTCAAAGTGCTCTCTAAGAATAGATCTTAGGGAGAGGGCGCAATCGTTTTGCACAACCATTCTGCAAATTTCCTATTCCTGCTGAAAGGCCTTGCTTTTGGCATTGACTGGCCAGAACCACAGTAGTTCCCCAATCAACCCCGACTTATGACCATCTCTGTTTGGAAGAAGCACTTAGGGGCTTTTAACAACAACTACGGTAGTAGTAACGACAGTAGTGGTAGAGGGGCATCGTGCCACTTCATTTCTGCTGTCCTGCCTGTTACAATGGCATGGAGCAAGACGCCTCTGTGCCAGAGATCCCCAGGACACTCTTTTTCTTCCTCCTTTTGTGTGTTGTCTGTGTGTCATCTATGTGTTGTGTGTCATTGAGGGCAGGGACCATCTTTTTATCAATTGTATCTCCAGTGCTTGGCATGTTATAGTTGCCTGATAAATGTTCATTAGATTAGATTAGCTTTAATAGTAAGAATGGTAGTGGTACTTATGATGATGGCGATGATGATGATGACGAACAATGACAATGTAATTAGCTATACTTTTCCACGCTTAAGTCTCATTCCAATGTTTCAAAATGGATTAAAGATGACCCCGGGTTCTCAAAGACTGTGCTAGCACAATGTAAGCTCTAGCAGGTCCTACCAACATGGAAAGGCTTTTAGTTTGGATCCAGTGACAAACTGTATCTCCTATGTGAGGATAGGCCTAGTCATCTGTAGATTTTCTCCAGTTCAGGTGCACAATTGACATTTTTGCTCATAGAAACTCTCGAAGACCTTCCACTGAGTAGTATATGAGTTGTGACAAGTGTCAGTAGATGAGCGTCCATGCCAACAAGAAAATGAATTATTAAAATATTCTTTTGGGTTGATTTATAATATATACTCGTTATGTGTTTGTTATATCATTTTGTTATTTAAAGACATCCTTGGTGGACTGTTTTCCTTCATCTTTCATTATTTTACTAAGTGGAAACTATCTGGCATTCAAATCCCTCCACAACCTGGCACTACCCTATCTATCCAGCCTCATCTCATGGTCCTAGCCTCCATAGGCTCTACCTCCAGCCAAACTGAACAATTTTCCACATTTGAATATTCTCTAGGATAACCTGTTTGCTTGCTTTTTTTCACCTTATGATCAATGTCCCATAGTCCTTTGCTTCCTCTTCCTTACTGGCCCTTAAAGCCTATTTGAGATGCCACATCTTCCATTCAAGAAGCTTTCTTTGATTCACCCATAGTTCCTGATGATCTTATGGTTCAAATCATATATGACACTCATTTTATTCCTCTTAAAAGGAATACATAATCCAATTTGTGTTTGTGGCTTAATCCCATAACTAGATTGTAAACTCCTCGAGGGAAAGGATTGCCATTTTATGTAACTTTTACACCCACTAGCACTTATCATGGTGTTCTGCACGTTGTGTTGTTAAGCAAAATTGTCTCATTAGCAT
>JAQQSZ010003932.1:0-14306 GCA_028646595.1 Phalanger gymnotis
TGTGAGGAAACTGAGGCCCATGGAGCTTAAGCAGCTTTCCCAGTGTCTCATAGGTAGTAAATATTAGAGGTGAGATTTGAACCTAGGTATGAACCCATGTTCTTTCCATTATATCACAGTTCATATGTTGGTCATGAAAGAATACCCTTTCTCTTCCTCACTCCATTTTCTAATGTCTCCTCGAACAGAAGGAGAGGGGAAGAGCAGCATAAGATTGTTAATTCCCATCTTTGTATGTATTATTTATTATCATTCACTCATTTCAGTTGTGTCCAAATCATTGTGACCCCATTTTTGGGGGAAGTGATTCTTGATGAAGATATTGGAGTAGTTTTCCATTTCCTTCTCCTGTTCATTTTACAGATTAGTAAACTGAAGCAAACAAGATTAAGCAACTTCTTCATGACCCTATTTGGGGTTTTCTTGGCAAAGATACTGGAGTGGTATCCCATTTCCTCTTCCTCTCATTTTACAGATGAGGAAACTGAGGCAAACAGTGTTGAATGACTTCCCTAGGGTCATGCAGCTAGTAAGTACCTGAGGCTGAGTTTGAACTCAGGTCTTCCTAAATCTGGGTCCAGAGCTCTATCCACTGTGCCACTTTGCTGCCCTGCATTAATTATGATGATATATAAGAATATTTATGTATATGTGTTTCTCTCTAGATAGACAATAAATACCTAGAAGAGACCATTTCATTTTTGCTTTTGTATTCCCCATATTTAGTAAGGAGGCCTGACATAGGGTTGATAAATATGGCAATTCAATAAGCATTTATAAAATGCTTACTATGTGTATTGGGCAAGACACAAGGAATATGAAGCTCAAAAAATGATGAAACAGTTCTCATTCTAAAGAATTTACATTCTACTGAGCAGGATAAAAAAAATCTATGGACAAAGTAATTTTGATAGGGAAGCAGTGGTACTTAGAGAGAATAAGGAAAGGGCTGATGTAGAAGGTGGTACCTGGCTGTCCACTGAAGGAAGGAACAGATTCCATAAGGTATTGGGGCTCTAGGGATATGAGGATAGGGACTAGACCTATGATGTCAATGGTATGGAGAAATCCTTGAAGACAAAATTCCTTCTAGCAAAGTAGGCCAGATCAATTCTTCTCTGAAATGTAGGCTCAGAATGTTGACTAGAGCATGAAAAATTGTCACTTGTTCAAAGTAAAATAAAAATAAATAAGAGAAGTGAGAGTTGATCTCAGGCTATGAGGTTGGCTCTTTATCCACTGTGCAATATGGGTTCTAATTTGAACCTTAATTATCTCAGGTAGGCTTGACATGTCCCCAAATGAGATAACCTCAATTTTTAAAAAATATTTTGAAAATTTCCTTTCTATTTTTTCATTCCTTCCTGGATAAGTGAGTTGCCCAGGGTCACACAACTAGTAAGTGTCAGAAGCTGGATTTGAACTTAGGTCCTCCTGACAGTAGGACCAACACTTTATCTACTGTACCACTTAGCTGCCCCCAAAACTTACTTTATTTGCTAGAGAAAAAAAAATTGCCTTGCGGGAGAAGGGCAACATATGTCAGGAACTAGAGACACCCAGTTGGAAATTAGGCTTTGCTGAAACAAAGACAGATGTAGCAATAGTGTCCTATGCCAAATGAGAATTATCAGTAAGAATACAAAATATATTTTTATGCATTTGACAATGCCAGAAGATTTTTGGACTATCATCAGTACTTTGTATCCTAGGGAGTAGTTGGATGAGGAGAGCCTGTTTGCTGCTGACAAGAATTATAGTCATTTTCAGCTACCTAATAATATCAGCTATACCATAATACACATATAGGCAGGCCACTATCTCTAATAACTAAGGACTACCTTAGAATGGGTCACCTCCCAGGGAGGAAAGTATGGAGGAAGCACATCAGTTCACTTGCTTTCCTTCTTCTGCCCCTCCTTTCACTGTCTTCCCCTCTCCCATTCTCCTCCCTCCACACCCTTTCCACTTTCCAAGGCTCTCATTAGAGATCTGAGTCTCTAGAACACAATTTCATCAGGACACTGACACCTCTGACAAGAATTAAAAGAGTAAAAGGGTTGATTATTTCTACAAAGTTCTTCTTTAACATTTTTCTCTGCTTACCACTTTGAACATATATCTCTGGCCTATCCCTCAATCTCTTGTTTCCATTTGTCTTGCTAGCAACACTATGTGTATGTATTACTATATTTATAATGCTCTTCCTTTCCCTATTCAGTTTCCTATACTTGTATTTATAACTCCATTCAGACAAATGCTATGGCTTCCTAGGCCCATATAGCCCTTCCGGTTATCCCTTCAATAGTCTCTTCAACTGTGTTTTTGGACTCTTCTTATATTATGAATAAACATCCAGCCATCGGTAGCGGCAACCACACTGGCATACCCAGGATGGCTGTTAGTGCAGGTTCTTTTATCTGCTTTACTAAGGAAAGATAGCTATTTCAGGTGTCAACAATCTTTGTTATCACATAAAATACAGATAGAAAATACAGAACAGAGAAAGGAAGACCAATAGACGGGGCTCTACTGCCTGACCAAAGCTTTACGTCCACCACTGAAGTGAAAGACCCTTTACCTATCAGGAGTTGGGGAGTTATGAATATAAGGCTACTCAGAGTCTCGACCAGGGAATCACATGTTTCTCATAAGCAAGGTCGAAAAGCAAAAGCTCACCTCTCAGAATATATACTTTTTAGATTCAGTGTGTAATTAGAAATTAACAAAAGGTGTGGAAGCCTTCCTACAAGCAAGCAAGCTTCCTTGAAAGGGCTCCTCATGAGGCCTATTGATGGACAGGGAAGATCTTACACCTCTCCCTCCATAACATTACACCATCCTTAAACACTTCCTTCAAAGGCGCTACACCAATTGAAACCTCAGTAGTATCAGTAGTAAAACTGTAGGTAAGTACAATCATTTTGTAAAGTGATTTTTGTTTGTTGTTAAGTTATGCTTGAATCTTTGTGACTTTTCTTGATAAAGATACTGGAGTGGTTTGCCATTTTCTTCTCCAGGTCATTTTAAAGGTGAGGAAACTGAGGCAAACAGGGTTAGGTGACTTTCCCAGGTGTGTGATCTGAACTCAGAAAGATGAGTCTTCCTGATTCCAGATTCATGCTTTATCTATTGAGACACCTAGCTGCCCAGGAAAGTGATTCAGAATTATGAAAATAAAGCAATTAAATGCTCATGCCTTTTGTCCTGAAGAGTTCATTGTTAGTCATACAGTCCAAGGCAGTCATTTAAAGAAAGGAAGCTTCCAAATAATCCCAAATATTTATAACAGCATTTTTGATGGTGGCAAGAGACTGGAAACTAAATAGATGGTAATTGATTTGGGAATGGCTAGACAAATTCTGATGAATGAGTGGTATGGAATATCGTGTTTTAAGAAGCTATGAACATGATGGATATAGAGAAATATTTAAAGACTTACATGAACTGATAAAATTTGAAGCAGGCAGAACCAGGGGAACAATGCACAGAACGATGATGACATTGTAAATGTTATAACAACCAATGAAAACAACAGCCTTAAAAATGAATGTTGTGAAAGTACAAAGAACAATTTAGATGAAAGAAGAGATATGAGAAGCTGCTGAACAACATTCCTTTGTAGAGGTGGAGAACAGGAAGGCATATGGATTTGCAACATTGCATATAACAGCAGTTTTATTTTTTTAATGTACTGATGAGTTTTACTGAATTTTTTCTTTTCTTTACAAAAACAACACCTTTGACATTAAGGATGGTTCTTGAGAAGGGGAGATATCCAGGGGTTAGTTTCATTAGTGTAAAAACAAAAGATAACAATAAAAATGTTTTAAAAGAAACAAATGAAACCTGATTTTTTTTCTTGGTGGCAACTTATATAATATAAATTCTTTGAGAACAGGGATGGTTCTATTTTTACCTTCATAGTCCCAGCACCTTCTGAAGTATCTGGGACAGAGCTAATATTTAATTAACTCTTACTAATTGAATAAATGAATGAATGATGGCCAGAGCTTTCCCCACTTTTTCAATCCTGGGAAAACAGATAGGGGGCAAACTATTTATTCTCTATGTCTATTTCCAGACCATTATACTCTCCTCATTGCCTAATGCCTCCTGTGAGTGTCAAACCATCTGTTTATATTCCCCTATACCTCATCCTCATTAGCCTTGGTTACTCACTTCTAGGGCACAGAGTCCTCACACAGCTACTCTTTATCAATCTCTATCTCTCTTTCTGTCTCTGTCTCTCACTGTATGTCTGTCTCTTTCTCTATCTCTGTCACTCTCTTGTTCTCTCTGTCCTTCTTCCTTCACCTTCATGGTAACTAATTTCAGTTTCTATATTCATAGGATCTTATTTTTAAAACCAAAGGAGACTAGATATCTTGCAGTCCAGGAGATCTTACCTTTTTGCATGAACCTTTTTTAGCAGTTTGGTGAAGCCTATGGATCTCCTTCTCAAATCAACTCCCCTCACTTTACAAATGAGTAAACTGAGACTCAGGCAAGTTAAGTGATTTTCCAAGGCCATACAAGTAGTTTATAACCACTTGTAGTCACATCACACTGATTTTCAGCTCATAATATGATGGGGCAGATTTAAAGCCTTTCATACCGATAATAATAGCTGGTATTTAAAAAGCTCTTCAAGGATTACAAAGTGTCTTGCAAATATTATTTAATTTTACCCTCACAATAACCTTGTGAAGTAGGTGTTATTATTATCCTCATTTTATAGATAAAGAACCTGAGGCAGACAGAGGTTAAGTGACTTGGTCAGCCTTACAAACTCGTAAGTGTCTGAAGCTGGATTTGAACTCGGGTATTCCTGACTGTAGGTCAAGTGTGTTATGTACTGCACCACACCACTTAGCTACACTTTAAAGCAGAGTTATGAAACGTACAAGCGTGTCAGAATGATGCTCCTACTTAGAAGGAGAAAACTTCTAATGATGGCAGGGAAGGGAGTGTTGAGATACTAGCCCTGTGGGGGGGAGTGGAAAAGGGAAGGATACAAGCATTTATTAAGTGCTGAGTATGCATCAGGCATTTTGGTAAGTGTTTTACATATTGTACCTGATTTGATCCTCACGACAACCCTGTGAAAAGTAATTTTGTGGCTTCCACAACTGATCTGCATCTTCAAGTTGTGAACAAAGGGACACAGTGAAATACAACAGCTGGGTCAACCAAGGTGTTTGTGAGAAGTAAGATTAGATTAGCCAGACACAGTTTTTAAGGGAATCAAAGAACACCCTTAGAATAAATAAGTGACTGAAGTAAGGTAGAGGAAAGGCATAAGGACCACAAATTCCTCTGGATCTTTCCTTTTTCTCAGAGCTCTTGATTCTTGAATGAAAATCCACACTAAAAAACACAGCCTTCTCCATTTGCTGTTTATTATTTTAATTCTCACTTCTACAGTATCCCAGAGAGAGTTGTGGTTTTGAAGAAGGGAACTACCAGCATCATCATTGCCTCTTCTCATTGTTACTGTTGCTACATGTATGATGGAGAAAACCTCCCCGACCCCCTATGAGGCCCATCAGGTTCTTGTAGCCTCTTTACTCTTGGAAAAGAAATCCTTAAGACTGCTTTCTACAATGGGAAAAATTCACCCTCTAGTCTTGACCTCATGTTACATTCTTCTCTTTTAGTTTTGGGAAGAACTAGAAATCCCCGTGTCTTTAATAACCAAATTCCCTAAAACAGTAGTCAGCCCAAATCTTGCCAGAAGGGAATCACAAGTTTATGACCCTTCTAACCCATTTAGGAAAAAAATGGTTCTTAATCCTCATATTCAATGACCTTGACTCGTACTATATTTCTATCACAAAAGGCTTGGGCACCATAATGACAAAAATAATAATGATGATAACTGGCATTTATGTAACACTTTAAAGTTACCAATTAATATAATGCATTATGTCATTTCAGTTTCCCAACTCTGGAAGTTATCATTATCCTCTTTGTCCCCATGTACTTTGTACTGATGTACTGAGATACAGACTTTAATGCATTAGCTCATGGTAACATATAAGGTAATAAGTACATAAGATCATTGTTGTTTCCGACTCTTTGTGACCATAATATGGTTTTCTTTTGTTTTCTTTCTTTCTTTTTTGTGAGGAAATTGACTTAAGTGACCTGCCCAGTTAGTTATAAACTAAACTAGTAAGTGTCAAGTGTCTGGAGTTGAACTAAGGTCCTCCTGACTCTGGGGCTGGTGCTCCATTCACTACACCACCTAACTGCCTCAATTTGGGGTTTTCTTGGCAATGATACTGCAGTACTTTGTCATTTCCTTCTACAGCTCATTTTACAGATGAAGAAACTGAGGCAAACAGGGTTAAGTGACTTGGTCATAAAACTAACAAGTGTCTGAGGCTGGATTTGAACTAGAAAAGATGAGTCTTCCAGACTCAAAGTCTAGGTACTCTATCCACTGTACCACCTAGCTGCCCTAGGATCACAATTTAGAGCTAGAAGAGGTCTTAGAAAATGCCTAGTGTAATCTCTTCATTTTGTAGATAAGAAAACTGAAATCTAGAGAGATAAAGTGATTTGCCCAAGAAAATAGGTGGTTATTCCAAAACCAAAACTCTTTTCACTATTCCATGTTTTATGACTGACCTTTATCAGTCCACTTGCCTTCCATCCAACTCACTTCAGATACCAGTACTTCTGTGAATCCTCCTCCAACATCTTTGGTCCTCCTTAACTCTAGCTGCTAATCCTCTATTCCATATCAAATTACCTTTATTATATTTATCTATGGGCAGCATCTATTATAATCTTCCTACTAGAATATATTCTTCTTGAGAACAGGGAAAATTTTCTATTTGTGTTTGTATCTATCTCCAGTTCTAGTGCCTGAAACCAATAACGGTTTTAGAAATGATTGTTCATTAATTAATTTTAATTTTGGATTCCCATTACTTAGCACAGTGCCTTTGCACAGAGTAAGAACCTAATAAACATATGTCAACATTTAGCCCAAAATTACACAATATTTTCAACCCTTGGCTGATGGCATAAGTATCTCAAACAGGTGTATTTTAACCCCATTGAATAACATTGAAAGTTTTGATTTTCCCAATATTTGTCTTTTTTTTTCATCTTTATTGCAAAAAGCTTTACTGCTTTATTTCTGGGTGTAATTTTCTTGAGTTCTTTTCCTGAAATCCTGAATTTCCTGAATTCCACTACTATGCCTCATATTTTTTTAAACAACATCACGATAGTATTCTTTCTAATAAATGAAGCATAATAAAATTGTTTTCCAAGCATCATATTCTAATTAAAAGGACAATTTTGCCCTAGAAACATCCTTCTAGAAGCCAATGGAAAGTATATGTATTATTGCTGTTACATTATAATAGTATTATTATTACTTCTATTTCCATTACTGAAGGAATTTGATTTGCTGACTTGGTTATTGCCATTTATCACCAATGAATAAATGGATTTTTGAAAAGGGGTCAATAAAATTTGTTCCCTTTATATTACTGCAGCTCTAACCTCTGGTAGCAGCAGCATAGATGGGTGCCATTGGTGAGGGGGGGGGGCTGGCTAAGAGGACAAATCAGAACAAATCCATCACCATCACTTGGAAAGCCAATTTCAAGCATCCATCTCACTGGGTCAATAGCGTCATCTTTGTTGATGAAGGGCTGCTTTTTCTATTACAGAAATATTAATCTTTTTTTTATTTGTGCTGAGACTGTCTTTTAGAAAATCAAGACAATATTTAGAAATTCTTCCTTTAATATCACCAAAGAAAAATAATTGCCCTTCCCATTTTTGACATACTATACCATTTATAAAGTACCTTCTTAAACAATGTGCCACTTAAGCCTAATAGCATCGATGAGAAATAGAGAAAATATCATTTATCTCAATCTTATAGATGAGTAAACTTAAGCTAATTGGTGATCTAACACACTAAAAGAATCAGTACAATTCCTCAAAATGCTTATTTTGTTTGCAGGTAGCTTTCTGGCTAGAAATAATTGTGAAGTAATATTTATGCCTGACACATAGTAGGTGCTTAAAATGATTGTTTCTTTTCTTTTTTATGAGAATCCTTCTTCTTTTTATGAGAATAAATTATTTGATAATAATTTTTACTTCTCTTTCATGGACTTAAAAACTAAGCAAAGTGGCTGGGGCTTTGGGTCATGTAGTGTGTGTATGTGTGGGGGGTCATGGCATGGAGAGTAGTTTTTATTTCATAACATCAATTGTACATATGATTGATTTTAATCTTCCCCCTCCAAAAAACTTCAGAGTTTATTTCTGAATTATTTTGGATTAGGTTTATTTTTATGCAACTAATCTGCGTGTTTAAAAATCTTTTGAAACTTGGGAAATTCAGTTTGGCGACTTTGATTTTCCCAGGTGGGTTTTTTCTTGTTGCTTGCCTTGTTATCTGTAATCTCAATGACCCTTTCCACTGAAACAGCATAAAGGAGATTCTAAGTTATTCTTAAAGTCTGATTCATTGGCTCTAAACATCCCTCCACAAATCCAGTGGCAGCTTCTGTCTGCTTCCCACTCTATCGTTTATGTCCACATGAGGGGACAGAATGTTACAGATAAGGTAGTGCTTGATCTATTGGCAGAAAAGCAGGTTTTTATTCACTCATTCATTCATTCATTTATTCATTCCTTTATGTATGTATTTATTTATTTATTTATGTATCTATGTATTTATTTGTTTGTTTGTTTTTTTATTTATTTATTTAGTTAGTTAGTTATTTTTATAGAGACTACCTAAGAATGACTTGCTGTCAGTCAATAGGGGGAATTTGGTAATGTGAAAAGAGTCTCAAAGTCTGAGGACTTGGGTTTAAATTCACACTCAAACACTTACTAGTTTGTAACCCATCCCATGTGACTGTAGGAAACCCTTAATCTCTGACCACAAGGTTTCTGATTTTTTAAATGAGGGAGATTAAACTAGATTGCATTAGACATCTCTTCACTCTAACTCTTCTGTGACTCCCCTGGGCTTCAATTTCATCATCTGTAAAATAGGGTAGAGACAGCTAGGTAGCTCAGTGCATAGAACCTGGTATCAAGAGGACCTGAGTTGAAATCTGGTCTCAGACACTTACTAGCTCTGTGCAAATCATTTAACTCTCTGTGCCTCAGTTTCTTCATCTGTAAAATGAGCTGCAGAAGGAAATGACAAACCACTCCAGTATCTTTGCTAAAAAAAAACTCTAAAGGGGTCACAAAGCATCAAGTATGACTGAAAAATTAATGGGAGTTTGGACTTAATGGCCTCCGTGGTCTCTTTGGGCTTTAAATGTATGATGCCCGTCAATGCCCCTCCACATACACAAACAGATGAAAGAAAGGCAAAGACAGATTTATAAGATTCCCACCCACAATCACAACCTGAAAGGGCTCATTTACTTCTCAAATAATTCCAAGAAAACTTTGTCTTGATCTCATATTGTCTCATTCACTGTTTACATTAATGACTTGAATTCAAATTTATTCAGAATAAATTATATATGCATACACACATACATATAGGACTTTCTTGTTTCTTTGATCTCTTCAGAATACATAGTACAGATAACACAGCGTTAGACAATATGCACATTTTAGTAAATTTGGGGCGTAGTTCCAAATCGCTTTCCAATTCACAGCTTGACCAACAGTGCATTACCGTCCCCGTTTTCTCATAACCCCCTTCAACATATGCCATTTTCCTTTTTTGTTTACTTTGCGAATAGGTATGTGACAGAACCTCAGGTTTGCTTTAATTTGCATTTCTCTAATTATTAGTTATTTTTTCCCTTAATATTTATATACTGTCACAAACTCCACTATTATACCGTATACATCCTCATAGAAAACCTGTTGCAAATTTGTAATCTTTTTTCTTCAGTTTCTAGCAAAATGCCTCATGCGTAGGAGGTACTTCAGAATACTTATCAGGAGTAGTAATAAGAGTTTGCCTTTCTTTAGCACTTAAAGGTTTACAAAGCATTTCCTCCCATAACAACCAGTGTAAACACAAATACAGTTTAAACTACCAATGTCTAACATACAGCTCGTGGGCAGCATGCAGCCTGCAAGACTTTCAGGTGTGGCATGAACCAGATTAAAATACAGTTGCTGTCTGATTTTACTGATGTATCATTATTATTAATAGTAATAATAAAAACACATATAAACATGTGTGGTTTTCTAAGTCTATATATTACCCACAGGGATTCTTATATGTGTACAGTTTAGTGGCTACTGTTTCTATTTGAGTTTGACACAACTGGTATAAACATTATTATCCCCATTTTATAAATGAGAAGCGTGAGGATCAGGGAGGTAAAGTAATTTGCCTGGGACCATACAGTTAGTTATAGTGAGAAGTGTATTTGAACCCACTTCTCTTTTCTCATCACTCAATGCTTTTACAATATTCATTGAGATGAAAGGCATGCCCTCTCATTAAGTTAATTTCAGAGAATAAAATTATTGATTTTAAAAAATTCAGTCTTTCTGAGCAATAAATTCAGGATCGTGGTGCTATCTCTATTTTCAGTAAATTCATAGTTAATACCCTTATTCATCAGCAGCTTTGTTTCCATAGCAAAGGTGCACAAAAAGAAAACTTGATGTGGCAGCTCAGTTGCAGGTTTTCTTCGGGTCACCTTAATAACACCAGCAAGAGTAATGAGACTTTTCACCATCACACTGGTCTTTCACCCAAATGCACAACACTGATATGAACTATCCTGTCTCAACTAACATAATTTTTGTACCGGAAGCCATTTCAGGATCAATGCCTTGTAAGGATCGAAACCTGTAGGTATTTGTTTAGTTTTTTCCATCAAGGCCTGTAATTTAATCACTGAATAGAACTTTTAGGGTAGAAATTCCTTCCACAGAGGGAGGTCAGCCAGCTTTCTATAACTGAGTCTTAAAATGTTGCCTATAGTCAATGAGGGCTTAAAACTACTTGCCCATAGTAACAGAAATAGTCTGGACCAGAGACAGAACTGGAACCCATGACTTCTTAACTCCAAGACCCATCATCTTATCCAGTATTTAGTTAACTACTTAGTCCTAAGTTATCGTACTTTAAAAAAAATTATATTAATTGCATCCCATATTCCTTTTTGTACTCTAAAGTCTTTTACTAAGTCATATAGTATGCCTATCAATAAAAATCTCTATAATCTTTGAATATCTATTTCTCTCTGGCACAGACTTTAGGGGGATTAGTCTAGGCAGCTACTGATGTAATTAAGACACCTTTGAGTCAAGGAGAGTTCAAAGGAGATTACTTTTAAGGTATGGGAATTCCCCTGACACCTGAGAGTACCATGAATGCTAAAGGCATTTAGTCATTAGTTATTGATGATGGTAATTCTGTGGTAGGAAAATACTCTCTTTAATTGTTTGGATTCTGATACAGTAAGAATGGGGATATTATGAATGAATCAACTGGGCAATGATTGGTCACTCACCACCCAACTGACACGTATGACACAAGTGTCATATATGACACATATGTGTCATAACTGACATATATTTTCTATTGTAATCTGTTTGGGGGTAGAATTTACTTCATTTGGGTGCTCCATCAAAATCAAGGCTTCTTGGCCTGGGCTTGTGAACTTAAAAAAATTAACAAAAATATTTCAATATGCCTATTTTCCTTTAAATTCCATGTACTTTATTTTATACAATTAAAAACCTAATTCTGAGAAGGGAAAGAGCCAAAGGCTACAATCCATAGATTTTGAATTGCTGGTCCAACAGGGAAATAAAGAAATAAAGATATTTATGCCTCTGTCCATTTTTCTATCCTAGGAATATAAAATCGTAGATTTAGAGCTGTCAGCGATCTCAGAGGCCATTTGTCCAATCCTCTCATTTTACAGAGGAAGAAATCTCCTGACTTCTCCAAGATACCACAAGTTGAAACAGAAAGGATTGAGACAAGAACCCATGTCCTCCATGCCTGAGCACCCTACTATTATCAAAGGAAATTAATTAATCAACAAGAATTGATTGCCTACTAAGTTCCAGGCACTATGCTAGATGCTGTGGCTACAAAAGAAAAAAAAATGAAATAGTCACTATGTTCAAAATCTTTTTATTATTTCCAAGCAATATGTCCCATTAGGTACATATATATATATATACATATATATGTACATATATATGTATGTATATACAATATTGATGTTCATCCTTCATTTTTCGAAGAGGACCAATGACATCATGGATGATGACTTGGACATGAATTGGATTTAAGCGAGGCAAAGTTATCAATCTTCAGCCTCATTCTTTCTTTTTGAGTCATCAAAGTCCAGTGGCTTGAGACCAGACAACTGGCAATGGCCCAGGAAACAGTGCATGACCTTGGCATCTTTGATGCCTGACCAAACTCGAAATCCTCCATAGCATCAGCCACCTTCCTGACCATTAGAACAAATTGTTCTCATCTGCCCACTCTGCTGGGGAAAATATTCATATTCTTGAGGTATATATTTCCCTAATTTGCTGTCAGGTATGAGGCTTGTCAGTTACCCTCAACCTGGTTTAGCCTATCTGCTGATACAGTTTGCTGCGGTGTGGCTGCTGTGTATGCTACAGCTTTTTGGAACCACAGGTGAGAACTGGATGGAAGCTGGACACCAGAGGTGGGCGAACAGCCTTGAAAAGGGCTTAGCAAGCCCTTAAATTAGAGGTGCTAGTTCTCCCTGAACACTTCATATATAATATATGCAAATTGTGAAAGAGAAATTGTGGAATATATGAGAGTATTATAGTTACCCTTACCATATTGGTCCTAAAATAAATACAGTCCTTTGGAGAGTCTTATCCTAATTATTTTCTTCCCTCCCCACCACCACCAATATACTGTTGGTAATATAACATTGTACTTATCCATCCTTCCACTCTCATGGGTCATATCCTGAATGGCTTCCTGTTTGGCCTAACTCTGATTCTACTGACCTTAATAATGTGCAGACTGGGAAATATTTTGAAACCTGAGAACTGTCTATTCTCTTAAGTGATTCTTACCCTGAGTTTTAGGTGATTATTTTGGTTTTAAAATATTTTGATAATGATATTTCAGTATATTTGGTAATCCAATGTATTTTATTCACTTAAAATATTATTCTGAGAAAACATCTATAGGATTCCTCAGCTTGCCAAAGGGCTTCATGAAATAGGTGACACCAACAAAAATTAAAAAAACCCTGTATTAGGTTATTTTGGTGTTTTTTCTACATGTCTCTGGATTACTCCAAATACTCTACTGCTTTATGGAACAATGATATAAATCTTTCTTCAGGGAGACACTTTACAGTTTATGTTTATTCCTGTAGCAATGCTGAATAAACTTAAAATTTCCTTTTTGGTCACTCTCTGAATGCTGGCATCTACCTAGGTGGCACAGTTTATAAAGTGAATGACTTGGAATTAGGAACACCTGATTTCAAGTCCTGCCTGAGATATCAACTTATTCTGTGACTCTAAGGAAGTCAATCTTTTTGTGTTGAAGTTTTCTGATAGTACCTAGTCACAGGATTATTGTGAGATTCAGATGAGTTAGCATAAGTAAAGTACTTTGCAAACCTTAAAGTGCTACATAACTTCCTCCTCCTCCACATATGATTAAAAATCATATATAATGGCAAACATTTTCATATTCTAAGTGCCTCAGTTTTCCTGTTCTTTTTTTTTTGATGCCCTCATGTTACACCAACTGATAAGAACTGACGAAAAAAGAGAACAACGTTTCTCTCATTTCATTGAAGTTTAAATATGTCTTGAACTGTTTACCCTAGGGATCCATACATTTTCATGCAGAATTCTACATGGCCTTTTTATCCTGTTTATTTCCAAGCTGTGTTGCCCTCTCTCTGTGCAGTGGAAGCTAATGAGAATTCTGATTGGATTTTTTTTTGGTTTTGCCTGAAATTATCTGCTCTGCTTTGTCAATCTGCTGCAAGATTCTACTGTCCTGTCTTTTATCTTGAGGGCACCACTTTAATTTGAGGTCCCTTAAAGGTTCAAGAGAAGACACAGTAAAACCAACTACTTGAAAAAAACCTTGGATATATCAGGGTGAGGGGGAATTCATGATGTTTTTTGTAGATACAGAAGAAAGTAATGAGTTAATGCTTTTTGGATTGTATTTATAAGGAATGTGTGCTCAGGAAATCTAACCTGTGCTTTTGGGGACAGGGCTAGCCCTTCAGGCAGACATTCTAGCACAAGGATATTTAAAAATGAGAGTGGCTATCTACAAAATCTTTGTTTAAAAA
>JAQQSZ010003933.1:0-14306 GCA_028646595.1 Phalanger gymnotis
CCACTCTCGACTCTGCTCCGCTCAGCTCTGCTCCCCTCAGCTCCCAGCTCCGTGCAGAATAGAACTTAGCCAGAGACCATTGTCCTGGGCTGTCCTGGGTTGGAGCCCTGATTCCCTCTGCCACTTTGTGGGTTCTGCAATTCTAGAATTGGTTCAGAGCCATTTTTTATAAGTTTTTGGAGGGACTTGGTGGGGAGCTCAAGCTAGTCCCTGCTTTCCAGTCGCCATCTTGGCTCCGCCCTCCTATCCATTTCTTTATGGGTAGAAAGATAAATAATGGTGCTTATTCTTATATGATATTGCCCCTCAAGCTATTTCCATGTCTAAAGGAGAACACTAGAAACTGCATGTTGAAACTTTGGCCTGTATCAGGATTTAGAAGAAAGGACAAATGCGAAGTGACTGAAGAAAATTGCTAATTATGACCCTAAATATGATTTAGGGTCAGCTAGTAATTCTCTGATTAGACATTTAGAAGACAATTCTTGCTATCTCCTATCATTTTCCTAGATTTTGCTGAAAAAGAAAGGTCTCGACCTATATGATAAGTAGACATGTACTCCTTTCAAGTCCTACAATTCTCATAATTTTATTATTGATACCCCCTATTTCTTATATTATTTCCATTTCTAAGTACGTACATACATGCATATATATGTATATATGTGTATGTATAGGTATATATATATATACATATATACACACACATATATCTTCCCATCTCCTCTGCAGAAAACATCCCTTGAAGCAAAGAATGAAAAAATAAGAGAAAAGGGTGTGTGTGGGGGGGCAAAGGGGGCACCATGGGAAGATTAGTTTAGCAAAATCAGCCAATACATCAATTGAGTCTGACACTTGAGATAGAGTTTTGTACCCATAGTGTTCCACCTCTGCAGAAAAGGAAGGGAGTTATATTTTCTCATCTCTTCAGGGACAAACTCGGTAATTATAACTACATAGTGTTCAATTTGGGATTTTTTTTTCGTTTTTTTATGTTGGTTTTTTTTTCATTTACACTGTGATAATTATTATGTATATTGTTTCCGTACACTGCCTCTCTTCATATGCTTCTCTGTATTTTCCACATTCACCATTTCTTATAGTTATTCCACTACATTCATGTACCAGAGTTTTAGTCATTGCTCAATCAAGGCGCACCTACCTCATTTCTAGTTCTTTCCTACTACAAAATGAGCTGATGTAAATATTTTGGTATATGCAGGGATTTGCTTTCTCAAACATTCATTCCCTTTGAGAGAAGTTTGATCTAGAACTAACCATTAGCCCTAGTACATAATAATATGAAGAATTTACATATATATTTATGTCGCACTTGAATGTTTATAGAGCACATTCTTCACAACCACCCCATAAAATAGTACAAATATATAGGAAACAAATTCAGAAAGGATGAATGATGTAAACATAGTTTCATAGATACTAAGTGTCAAGATATGAATTAAAAGTCAAGGCAGTCAGTATTTATTAAGCATCTATGAGGTACCAGGGATTGTGGTAAGCCCTGGGGGGGGCAGTTAAGAAACGTTTTTAAATGTCTCTCTCCTCTGAAGGAGCTCAAAATATAATGGGGAGACAACGTTTAAACAACTATATACAAACAAAATGTATACAGGATGAATTGGAGATAATCAACAGGGGGAAGGCATTAAGGGAGATTGAAAAAGTCGTCCTGTAGAAACTTTTAATTAAGACTTGTAGGAAGCCAGGGAAACCTGGAGAGGCAGAGATGAGGAAGGAGAGAATTCCAGGTTTTAGGGACAGCTAGTAAAAATCCTCTGAGCTAAGAGATAGTGTTCCATCCAGATGATTTTTCAAGTGAATGCAACCACATATTCAGAGAACAATTCCAATATTATAAAAATTGTTTCCAAAACTAGGAAAAGAAGGAATCATATAAATGCCTTCAATGATGCAAATATGATCATGATATCTAAAAGAGAAAGACACAAAGCAAACTATAGACCAATATCTTTAAGGAATATTGATGCAAAAATATTAAACAAAACATTAGCACGTAAAACCATAGGAATCATGAATTTTTCTGTATACTATCAACAAAACCCAGTAGGAAGATATACAAAGAGAAATTGCATTCAAAATAACTACTGAATGCATAAAATACTTGAAAGTCTACCTACCAAGACACATATGGAACTATATAAATCCAACTATAAAATACTCTTTACAAAAATAAAGACAGATGGAAATAATTGGAGAAATATTAATTGCTTGTGCTTGGTAGTGTTAATAATAAGAATGACAATACTGACTAAATTATTTAATCATCAAAACTACTTGATTCTGGTTTAAAAAAATAGATCAACCAGTAGAATGGATTAGGTGCACAACATACAGAAGAAAATGAACACAGAAGCACAGTTTTCCAAAGGTTCAAAGACCCCTGCTAAGGTCATTAATACTAGTAATTATAATGACAATAATAAATGACTCAGTATTTGACAAAAACATCTGCGGACACTGTAAAGTGGTCAGACAGAAACTAAGTATAAAACAACATTTCACACTGTACACCAAGATAGGCTCCAAATAGATATGACTTGGACATTAAAGGTAAAGATAATAAACAATCTAGAAAAGCAAGGGAAAAATTACCTTTCAGATAACTCTGCCTAAGGGAAGAGATCATGACCAAGTACAGTGTAAAGCGGATTACAAAACAGAAGATGAACAATTTTGATTATATAAAAACAAAAAGTTTTGCACAAACAAAATTAATGCAATTAAAGGAGAAACTGGTAACTGAGGAGTCTTTTGCAGAAAGTTCTTCCAATAAAGATTTCATATCTAAGACATATGATGAACTTATTCAAATATTTTAAAATGACAGCCATTCTCTGATAGATAATTGCCAAAAGATACAAAGGGAAAATTCCCAAAGAAAGGAATTCAAATTAATCATAACCATGTAAAAAAAGTTCCAAATCACTAATAATTAGAGAGATGTGTATTAAAACAATTTTGAAGCTCCACCTAAGGTATATCAAATTGGCAAAGCTAAAAAAGGAAAATTATAAACTATATTTATAAATCATATAATAAAAACAAATTATAAAATGATAATGCACTGTTGGTGGAGCTATGACTTGGTCTAGTCATTAAACTGAATCTTTTGCCCTAGTAATACCATTAGATTTTTTAGGATCTCCCTATATTGTTCAGAGTAGAAGTGAAGTGGCTACTCATAGCCCTCTACTAATCAGCATGAGAGTTTGACAGGTTCTGTTTCCAACCTGGGTCAGTTCACCCCTCCAAAATCAACTTCATTGATTCTGGACTGAGTGTGGATACCCAATCAGTTTAGCCCACTGCAGGTCAGAACTCCCTAGCTCAAAGAGATCCTCCATCCTTAGCCTGTTGGGCTGCAAGATATGTAGGTATGGGTGACTGTCATTCCCTGTCAGCAATAGCACTATTAAGCTTATACCCCTAAAGAGATCAAAGAAAAAAGGGGAAAATCCATATGTACAAAAAGTTTATACCAATTTTATTTGTTGTAGCAAAAAAAAAATGGAAACTTAGGAGGTGCTTATCAATCAGAAAATAGCTGAACAAGTTGTGGTATGTATATGAATGTAGTTGAATGTTATCATACCATTAGAAATAATAAATTCAGAGAAACCTGGAAGGATGTGTTTGCACTAGTGCAAAATGATGTGATCAGAACCAAGAGAACTATAAAATAGCATTATAAAGAAAAAAACAATTCTGGAAAAGCTTAAGAAATTTGATAAGTAAAATTACCAACCTGTCCTGAAAGGATCAATGAGGAATCATGCTACTTACCTCTTGAGAGAAATGATGACCTCAAGGTGCAGAATGAGTTAAGCATTTTTGGACATGGCCAATATGAGGACTTGTCTTATTTGCATATGTATATTACATATACAAATATGTATATTACATATATTACATATTACAAATATTACATAATACATATGCATATGTATTATGTATATTTGTACAATAATTTTTTGTATTCTTTTTTCAATTTAGGGTGGGGATTGAGGGCTAACAATAGTATTAAAAAAAGAAAAGAAAAAAGATAGAGGTGATCAAAACATTTAAGAAAATGCACAGAAGTTAACAGAAGGAAGTTGAGAAGCAAACACAGATGATCAGGACAGCTTTGAAAGTGAAACTGAACTTATATGTTTTTTTAAAAAAAAGTAAGCTGTAGCTTAAAAGATTCACAGTTTCGTGAATAATTCTCATCTGATCTACTTTATATGAGATAATGCTCAATTTTATTTGGTGCCTGCTAATCAGGAAGACCAGTATGAGGTCTGGTTGGTCCACTTTTGTTCTAAATTATTTCTGCATCCTTGGCAACCTTTATTCGGTCTTGGGCTTGCAAATCACAGTTCAGCACATCTCTATTCAACCTGGATGTTTCAACCCATCAATCACTATAATAAATCCTTTTCATTGCTTGTTACAGAATGTACCTTAGAAATACATTTGAATTGAAATGAAAGTAATTCTTATAAATAATTTTTTTTGTTTTTTCCTAGGCATAGGAGATTTGTTTCATGCTTCACTTGAAAATTATTTCAGTTATCAGTTCTCAACTTAATTTTCTAATAAAAATATGAAGTAGCTAAACATTGTAACTGGCTTTTCTCCCACTTGTGTACACAAATACTATTCCCTTTATATTTTAGAACCAGTGTTGAAGAATGAAGACTACTTTATCCAGTTACCATACCAGAATTATGCCTCTCATAGAAAGTACTACACAATTCATATATGGATCTGGCAAGGGAATTCAGTTCAACATAGCTAATGTTTATGTGCCTACTATGTGCAATGTATTGTGCTAAGTATTAGGGACGTGAAAGTAAACACCATGGTCCCACTTCCTAGGAACAGGAGGTAAAATACCTATATAAATAAGTCTGTTATGAGGTAGACTGTAATTAGAGCAAAAAAAAAAAACATAGTTCTGGACAATTAGGAGCTATGAGGAGCAAAACATCATCTTCTGCTGGAAGGTGGGAAGGATCAGGAGATTTTTCATGGAAGAGGTAGCACTTGAACTTGGCCTTGAAGAACAAGGAGGATTCAGCAGACAGTACTGTGAAGAGAATGTATTACAAGGCATGGAGGACTGCCAATATATAATAATGGAATCAGATCATGAAACTTCAGTTCCCTGTAGTCCATTTTGTCTGCAGCCGGTACGGATTTCCTAAAGAGAAAGAACATTGGAAAGGCAAATCAGAGCCAAATTCTGGAGTCTAGAATGTAAGGATAAGGAGTTTATGCTTTATCCTAGAGACAATGGGGAGCTCATGGTTTGTGAGCAGGGTTAAACCTATTTATTCGGGAGATTATTTTAGCGTGAAGAAAAGTAAAAGAAAGACTGAAGGCAAGCAGGTTAGTTAAGAGGCTACAGCAATAGGCCAGGCAAGGGACAATGGTAGTTACAGATTGTGACAGGAGGGGATGGATGGAGCAGTTATTTCAACAAGGCTCAAAACAGGTGCGACCTCCATGAGGTCTTCTCTGGTCCCTATCCCTGTCCTTAAGTTTTATGGCCTCACCTCAAATTACCCTGTATTTACTTATCTGTGCACAGGTTGTATCCTGCCCAATGTAAAGTCAGCTCCTTGAGGGCAAGGATTATTTAGGTTTGTTTTTTTTTCTTATCTCTGTTGTATAGCATAGGGCACATATTAGATGCTTTAAAAAAGTTGAATTCAACTGAAGTATAGATAAGACCTATTATGGATTCATTTAGATAGCTTAAATGCCATAAATGCTAACTGTATGGCTATGATACAAATTCAGTATATTTTAGCAGGTACATTTTCTTTCTAACAACATAACAAAAACATTAATTGCATCATTTTGTCATACAAAGTTTCATCTAGGTCTTTAGGGAATATTCCATCTTGAGAAATATATGGAACTGCAAACCCTGTGACTCTGCTATGAATAACACTTGTGCTTCTGATTGAAAGACAGGAACGTTGAGGTTAAAAATTACAATCTCCCCTTAACAATTTTACGGCTACCTATCCATCTTGAAAAAAAAACATACATACACATTACTAAATGTGTTATCTTTTTTTCTAATAAAGGTAATTCAATGCTAACTAAAGTATCTTGAGAAAATGGAAGCAATGCAAAAGTCTATAGCATATTGGAAAACGGCCAACTTATGGAGAAAGGAGATATTAGTTATGCATGTGCCTCACACCATCTTTCTTTTCCCTACACCCTGGACCTTTCATATTTCAGGGCAAGAGGAAAGGAATAAGCATTTATATAGTTCCTACTAATTGCCAGGCACTGTGCTAAATGCTTTTTACAAATAACACCTCCTTTGACCTTCACAACAATCTTATTTACTATGTACCATTAGTATCCCTGTTTTGCTGAGGAGGAAACCAAGGCAAACAGAGGTTAAGTGACCTGCCCAGAGTCACATAGGTAGTGAATGCCTGAGGCCAAATTAGGACTTACATTCTTGACTCCAAGCCTAGCACTCCATCCAACTGCCTTTCGATAATTTGAGAGAATTTTTTTATGCTACTAAATTACATTACACAACTGACCCACTCTACTCTTGTATTTATACTGATAAGAAATTGTGTTAGAGGTCAACCCTCTTTTATCTCTACCCTTCTTTTAAAAATCATTTTGTTCCTACACCATAGTCCCCCAAGTGCAAACATGTTTCAGCTTTTCTGCAGGCTATCCCTCATCCCTGGAACTCACTCTTCTCCCTCCTTATCTCTCCCTCTTAGAATTCCTCTTTCCTTTGTAACATGCCTTTGACAGAGGGGAACTCCTATGAAACAAAAGAGGCATCCAAATGCATACTAGGAGAAATGGGGTTTGTAGTCTGAAGGGAGCATCATTCTCTACCTCTCCATCCCTGCACTCTGCTTTTAGTTTCTGAACACTGCAAGACTGAGATAGACTGTCTTACACTCATCTTGGGAAGCTGGAAATGGGCTTGATAGTTGTAAGGTTAATGGGGACCCCGCCCATCAATAAGCCTCATGTGGAGCCCATTAATGGAAGCTTGCTTGCTTGTAGGAAGGCTTACACACCTTCTGTTAATTTCTAATTAGGCACTGAGTCAGGAGGGTTCTGACTCTGAAACTATTAGCTGAAAGAGTGTATATTCTGAGAGGTGAGTTTTTGCTTTGGGGGCTAGCTTACAAGAAGGATCTTATGATTCCCTGGTTGAAACTCTGAGTGGCCATGTGTTCAGAGCTCCCCCACTGCTCAGAGGTAAAGGCTCTCTCAATCCAGTGATCGATGTAAAGTATATATAACCGCATTGTTATGATTCAGGCAGTAGAGCCTTGTCTGTTGGTCTTTATTTCTCTTCTCTGTATTTTCTCTGTTTGTATTTTATGTAATTAAAGAATATTGTTGACCCCTGAAACAGCTATCTTTCCTAGTAAAGCAGATCTAAGAACTTGGGCTAGCAGCCATCCTGGGTGTGCCAGTGTGGTTGCCTTTACAATAGTACAGAAGGAAGTTAGGAAGACAGAGGTGGGAAGCACAGGGGTGGCAGGAGAGTCATAGAAAGCTGTGGCAACTAGGACCCTGAACTAACAGTAGAGGCTAATAGTAGCCTGCCTTGGCCTCCCACTTCCTTTGAGAGTTTCCACTACCTATATTGACTTGGAAGTTTGAATGTCTCTATGAGAAAGTTCTACAAAGTTCTCTGTACAGAGAACAGACAGTTCTCTGTCTCTCTGTTTCTCTCTCTCTAACTCCCGTCCCACCTGTCCCCAAATACTTGTTCATTATCAAGTGTCTGTAATTTGTTTTCTTACTATGTTCTAAGATGTTTCCTTATGTGGACTTTGTTCTTTTTCCACATAAATTTATTCCAAGAAATGTATATTTCCTGTGCTACAGGTACTTTGCATCCGGAGAGAATAATCAGGGAAACCTTTCACTATTTGAATATGGAAAATGTAATTGGCTGAGACATTTCCTTTCTAGCTTAGTGGCTAGGTGCCACCTAGAGGTATGATAAATTGTTATCTTACCTCAGTAATAATTCTATAAACTAACAGATATAACTTTAAGCTAAATATGGAGTTGTTCTTCTGCCTCTAAGGATAATAAACCTAACATTTTAATACAGGTAGGGCTAAATAAGTCCCTAACACCAAGAACAGGAAAAAGAATGGTGCCCTAGCTAGCTCTTTAGGTAAAACAATCTCCATTCCAGCAAGGGGGAGTGAGAAGGGGGTGGGGACCAGAGGGGAAAGTCCCACCTCCAGCCACCTATGGGGTGGAGATAGGAGTAATCTGGGAGAATTTGACTTGCCCTGTTCTTATTAAAGAAATGTATAGAAAAGCACTTCTATGTCAGCCAGCCACACCTAGCCCACTACACTGGTTACACTTTTGAAACTCAACTCAAAAAACTCCCTCATATAGGAGGTTTTTCATGATTCTTCTGCCACCACTAATGTTTCCCCTTGAAAATTACTTTGTATTTATTTTGCATATTTTCTGTGATGAGACAGGGACAAGAATGGACTTGTAACTCATTAGTGTAGATAAGGTAGCCCCCTCTACCAATGCAGGTCAATATCTGCTCTGCATCTTATAGTGTTAGAGAACATCCTGGAAGACTGAAAGATTAAACAACTTGCCCACAGTAACCTAACCAGTATGTGTCAGAGGCAGAACTTGAACCCAGGTCTTCCTGGCTCTCTGTCCACTACACTACTCTGCCCCTAAGCCAAGGAAGGATAATATGGAGCAAGAGGCACCTAGAGTGGTCAAATGTAATGATGCCTTGAACATTCTGGCCTTCTGGTCATGTGAGAAATGATTCATTTGGACCCCTACTCTATTCCAATCAGTAATAGTCAGTTTGACATTTTGAGTAAATCATACAGGGATAATTAGATAAGATAGGTTCTTATAGTAGGCCTTTATAGTGGGCCTCAAACTTTAATGTAACATTCATTACTTCATAACATACCAATTATGAAGCTCACTTGCACAGCCACAAGAATGCTAACAAAGATATCTCCAATCTGTTTTGCTCAAATTCTATGTCCAAAGCCAGCATGGGTGGGATGCCTTTATTCTTTATAAAGTCCACCAACTTATTCTTGCACCTCCGGAGTACTCTTTCTTGTCCAGCATGAGCAGGTGACCATCTTATGACCACTTAGTCTGTGGATATGGCCCATGTTTCACCCAACCCAAAATCCCCCTGCTGACATATCACTTCTAGGCGATGCATCGTTTTTTGGCCCTCAGAGCAAGATCTATCAACCAATGAGATGCTGTCCTTTGTGTAGCCTCTCTAGAGTATTCAAGTATGGAATCTGGTATTAAGCCTTATAAAAATAAGGGAGGAAGGGGGCAGGAAGATCTGAGGTCCGCTTCATTAGAGGGGACCGTGAACCCTTTAATAAAGTGCCATTAGTTCAAAGCTCTGTCTCAGTGGTTTTTCTTACAGATCAGGCAATTATAATCACAAGCCACAAGGGGACTTCCACTAACCCAGGGAGATTCAAAAATAAACTATCTTTAGACACTCAGCAACTAGAAACGGATGTGAATGTGTTCTAAGTCTTTAAGAATTTTTCCCTGAAAAATGATAAACATTGTAATATGTAGTTTGTTGAATTTGCAAAACTTTATATTTAGAGGAAGTTGCGATCTCTAGATCTATTAGTTGTGATAAGCTTAGACTATCCTTGTTAATTGGGACATTGCATAAGAACTATAACGAATAAGATGTTGGCGACTCTACGCAACACTTGTTTAATCATGTCAAACTGGCAAAGATATTGGAGTGGATTGCCATTTCCTTCTCCGTCTCACTTTACAGATGAGGAAACTGAGGAAAACGGAGTTAAGTGACATGACCAGGGTCACACAGCTAGTGTCTGAGGCCAGATTTGAACTCAGGAAGAAGAGTCTTCTTGACTCCTGGCCTGGTACTTTACCCACTGAACCATCTGGCTGCCTAGTACACAGTACTTAGGAGGCAACTAAGACACTTTAATGGAAGGCCCTGGGGAAGAGACTTCAAAAAATATGGGAGCCTACTCAGACCTAATTAGGACCCTAAAGAAATTTCCAGAATTGGACAGGTAGATCAATGCACCAAATGCTCAATTGATTTACTAAAGACAAAGGGTGCTGCATCAAATTAAAAAGGAGAAATAGCTTCCTCTCTCAATTTGGAATTGTAAACTGTAACTTTCTCTCTCTGGGGCTTTCATAGTAGGTACTTCATCAATGCTTGTTGACTTGACTTTCAGTAAGGGGCAGGTGAGGGGCCCTCCTGGAGTAGGTATCAGTCTGATATTGGCCCTGGGAGCCCTCCTTTACTCTGACGCTTCACACATGGCAGCTAGAGCACATGTAAAGGTGTAAGTCTCTGGCCTCTGTAACAACAATTCTGCTTGAAGCTGCTGTGGAAGCATAAGGCCAATAACACTAGCACACAGGAGGGCTGCTAGCAGAGGTTCTTCGATCTGCTTTTCTAAAGAAACCAACTTTAAGGGGTTTACAATCTTACTTTAATTAAACATACATGTGTCATTCACTTAGTTCAGGGGGGAAAGCCAGCACCCTGAACTTCAGAGCAAACACAAACAGAAATTACAGAGGCAACGTAAACAGAGCAAATAAACACGAATCAGCAAAGAGGCTTCTAGCTGTCTGACCAAGCAATACACTAACAGTTACCAGAGAGAGAAGCACTGACATCTGGGTTTTCTTCAAAGCCAGGGGCTCCTTAATGGCTACCCAGAGTCTCCACACCAACACTCTTCCAAAGAGTGAGAGCCCCAAACCAAATGCTTGCCTCTGAGTTTGACCCTTCTTAGGGTCAAAGGGTATCACAACATGGGACTCAAACCCATGTGACCTAAAAGCTTCTTCAGGGCCAAAGGGTGTCACAAACATGAGACTCAAACGCATGTAAACTAGGCTTTCCCTTGAGGTTAGCAGATCGTCAAAGACTCCTGATTTAATCAAAGAAGCAAAGGCCAGACTCATCAAGTGCACTTGATTACGTAAGTGCTCCAAAAGAGAAAACTAAAAGAGTCCCACCGTATTTAACCTTACAGGTGTCCAGACCAAGCCTGTGAAGACATCCTCCCCCCCCCCCCCTCATGGAATGGGCAGATGAGGATGATTTGTTCCAACAGCCACGGAGGCAACAGAAGCAGGTTCTGTGGAGAGCTTAGAGCTTGGTTAGACATCAAAGACATCAAGGTCATCCACTGCATCCTGAGCCATCTCCAGTCATCTTGACTTTCATTTTGATACTGGACTTTGATGATCCTGGAAGAGAGAGTGACAACTTCAATCAACTCTGCCTCACTTAAATCCAATTTATGTGCAAGTCAAAAGACATCACTCATGCTGTTTTACCATTTTTACTTATCTCAAAGTCCTGTGGTGACAGGGAGGTGATGAAGGAGCAGGGTGCTGTATTCACAACCCTGCACACAGGTGGCCCAGGCCATAGGATCGTCTTCTCACTGAACTGAAGCAGCAGCAGTAGGATTTGGCAGCTGCCTGGGTATCCGAACAGCCTTTTGTAAGGACTGCACTGCTTACCTCCTGGTGTGAGAAAAGGCCTAGAAAAGGTGCCCTAAAAAAATTGTATGTTTCACTCAATGCAAGCATGCTTGCCACAGCAGGTGAGGATCCCACCTTATGGTCAAAATACAAAAAAAAATGTTAAAAAACCTTTGCAAAGGTGATTCCACTCACTATCAGTACGTGGAATATGGGCACACTTGTGCATGACATGAAATGTTGTTGTTTGTCCTTGTTCTTGAAGATAACCATGCTCAGATTACTTTAAACAACATGAAATACAATAGACCTGAAAGATGAACATCTTTTGTTGTGAGAGAACTCATCCAGTATTACGTCCAAATACCAGTCCTGAGTGAAACAAGGCTGGCGAATGAAGGCCAACTTACTGAAGTTGGAGCTGGATACACGTTTTTTTCTGCAATGGCCACAGTGACAGGGAGTTCCATGAAGCTGGTGCAGGTTTTGCAACCAAAACTAATCTAGTCCGCAAGTTTGTATGCCTACCAAAAGGAGTGAATGACAGATTCATGACGACGTAATTGTCCCTTGCAAGACAGTGACATGCCACCATTACCAGTGCGTACATTAACACCATGACAAACACTGATGAGGTCAAAGAAAAATTTATGAAGACCTAGAGACTCTTATCATCAATGTATCAAAAACAGACAAGCTTATAATTCTGGGTGAATTTAAAGCTAGAGTAGGCACAGATTATCACATGGCAGGGAGTACTTGGGAGGAATAGAACTGGAAACAACAACAGCAATGGTCACCTACTACTGAAGACTTGTGCATCTTATGACCTTCACATCACCAACAGTGTCTTCCATTTACCTAAACACAATAAAACTTTGTGGATGCACCTTCACAGCAAACATTGACCTTTAATAGATTATGTCATTATGAGGAGAAGAAGACATGAAAGTGATGAAGAGGATGTACAATTATAGACTTATCCTTCCCAAGCCAAAATTCACTTTCAATAAGAGCAGTGGCCCCGAGGCTAGAGGATTACCAAAAGACTTAATGTCAACAGATCAGAGCCCTTCTCCAAACATGAACAATTTATTTCTAACTTGGAGGGAAAAGGAAGCCAGCACATAGTTGATAGCAGTGGAGCAGAAAGAGTGGGCAGATTTCAGAGATTTGATATATAGCACCACATTTGCTCATCTGGACCAGAACACTCTCAAACCTCAAGATTGGTTTGACAAAATGATGGAAAAATTCAGAAGCTGTTAAATGAAAAATGAGAGCTCCATAGGGTTTACTAGCAGGATAGCTTCTCTGTTTCTAAGAAGGCAGCATTTAACTTCATCAAAAGTAAAGTGCAAGTGAAGCTTAGAAAGATGCAGGATTTTGTAAGAAGGCAGATGAAATTCAGTTGTACATTGTTAGTAGCAACCCAAAGTGCTTCTATGATATCCTGAAAGCTATTTATGGGCCAAAGACTTATGGTGCATCTCAGTTACTCAACACCAATGAAGACACACTAATGAGTGAGAAGGACATGATCCTGGAGAGAAGAGCTGAACATTGTGTTCACAACAGACGATTATCAATCAATGCTGAAGTCGTTGACCATATGCCTCAGGTTGAAATCAATTCCTCTCTACCCAAACTTCCAACTGAAGAAGAGGTTTTTAATGCCATTAGGCAATTCTCATGTGGCAAAGCCCCTTGTGCTGATTCTACTCCAGCTGAAGTTTAAAGGCATGGGTTCCACTACTCATACAGAAGGTGACTGAAATCTTCCAGGTTATGTGGCAAGAGAAGATTATCCTGTAGGAGTTCAAGGATGCCTCCATTGTCCATCTCTATAAAGGGAAAAAGAAATGTTTTTTTTTTTTTTGTGACAATCATGGGGAGGGGGAATGTGGGGTGGGGCCGAGGTCTCTTTCTTAGTCATTATCAGCAAAATTGTTGCTAGAATCCTTCATAGGCTGATCCTTCACCTGGAAGTTGGTCATCTACCTAAGAGCCAGTATGGCTTCAGAAAGACTGAAGAACATTCGATATGCTGTTTGATGCTTGACAACTCCAGGAGAAATGCCAGGAACAGAACAGAGTTCTGTACAAAAGGTTCATTGATTTAGAAAAGGTCTAATGTGAGGAACGATTCATTTGGACCCCTACTCTATTTCAATAATATTAATCAGATTGATATTTTGCATAAATCATATAGGGATAATTAGATAAGATAGGTTCTTATCATAGGCCTTTATAGTAGCCTCAAACTTTAATCCAATGTTCACCACTTCTTTACCAGTTATGAAGCTCACTTTTGCTTACCCATCTTATGACCAATTAGTCATCAGGGATGTCCTGTGCTTTGTCTAACCTGTGATTCCCTTGCTAATACATCATTTTTGGCAAGGTCTATCAACCAATGAAATTTTGTATTTTACCATGCCTCTTTTGCATATTTTCCTATCAAACCCTAAAAAAACAGGGACCAGAGGCATCTCAGATTGTGAGGGATTCATTAGAGAGAGCCATGGACCCTTTAAAAAATGCTGTTGGCTTGGAACTCTGCCTCAGTGGCTTCTCTTGCAGACTGAACAGTTTTAGACCCCTGTAGTAGGAAGGCCAAATTTATAATCTCAAATATAACCATGTATATGTTTGAATGGTTCGAAATCACAAGGTATGAGAGGTTCTCTAAGGAGAAAACAACAAGAAATTTATTTAGGCCCCACTGC
>JAQQSZ010003934.1:0-14306 GCA_028646595.1 Phalanger gymnotis
TTAAAAAAAAAAGATCATCAGGATAAATAAAATTACTTCCAAGCCTTCTGCCTAATTAGGATCTCTCTCTGACTGAAGATAATGATGGTTTTCATAGGGGACACATATATATAATCTCCCCATATTAAAATGTTATCAGTTTAGACCATTGTGATCATTCATTTTACTTTTTTATGTTCTTTTTAACTCGAGTTTTAAGTTTAAAGTTTCTATGTCTAGTCTTTTCATCAGGAATATTTGGAAATCCTCTATTTCATTAAAGATCCATTTTCTCCCCTGAAGATTATACTGCTTCCTAAGTAAGTTATTCTTGGTGGTAAGCCAATATCCTTTGCCTTCTGGAATATTATTTCAAGTTCGTTATTCCTTTATAATGGTGGCTAATAAATCATTTATGATTCTGACTGTGGAACCTCAGTACTTTCTTTCTGGATATTTGAAGTATTTTATCTTTGACTTGGAAGATCTGAGTTTGGGCTATATTGTTTTGGGAATTTTCATTTTGGATTTTCTTTCATGAGGTGATTGATAGATTCTTTAAATTTCTACTTTTCCCTCTGATTCTAAGAGATTAGTGCAGTTTTGTTTTTTTGATTTCTTGGAATATTTTATTTAGGTTCTTTTTTTTGGTCATGGCTTTTAGGTAGTCCAGTGATTCTTTAACTACCTCATCTCAGTCTCTTTTTCCAGGTCAGTTATCTTTCTTATGGGTACCTTGCATTTTCTTCTCTTTTTTCATTCTTTTGATTTTGTTTTTAATATTTCTTGTTGTCTGATGAAGTCATTAGCTACTATGTGATTCATTCTAAATTTTAAGGAGTAGATTTCATACCTCCTATGACAAGCTGTTAATTCACTTTCAATTCTTTCTTCTCTTATTTCTTTTCCATTTTCCTCCAGTGTCCTCATTTAATTTATTAAAAATATTTTAACTATTGCTTTAACTTAATTATTTCTCCCAATAGTTCTATTTGAATTTGTGCCCAATTGTGTTTTTCTCTCTGTCTTTGCTTGTAGAGTAATTATCTTCTTCTGAGTTAGTGTCTTGAGTAAACCCATCATCATAATGACTTTTGTGGTAAGATTGTTGTTGTTGACTCCTTGTTCCAGACTACTTACTAATTTTAGACCTTAAGTTAGGACCCAGCTCTGTGTTGAGGAAATGTCTAGGCTGATCTTGCTATTGCTTCCTTGGAATTCCACAATTTCAGGGACAGGTTAGGTTGGGAAACTGCAAGCTTTTAATGATTCTACAATGCTTCAATCTAGGGCAAAGTCTGATCTCTGACCTCTGGTTTGAGCTTTTCAAGTTTCTGACCTAATTTAAGGTCTGTACTGTCATTGTTGGTTGGCAGTTCCAGTAGTTTGTTATTGGACTTAGTCACCATCAGCCACATGTACAGCTCATTTGGTTCAAAGTAACGGCACTGTAACTTTCCTTTTGTTTGAGATTCCTGCTCTGGTTATCTCTTTGCAGGCTTGAGATTTAGTTCTAAGCTGAAACTGAGATCCACTCTCATCCTGGGGTCAGAGCCACAGGGTTGTTGTTTGTTTCTGAGCTTGCTTCTTGCCCCATACACAGCATAGGACTTTTACCACTCCTCACCTTGGAATCCCATTCCTAGGTTCAGGTCATCTCCTTTGTCAGCTCTGGACCTGGGACTGGGTAGTGAGCAACAGAGTGTCTGGTTTACCACCTGTACCTGTACTTTATACAAATTTAGGCCCTTCTGTGCTAGAAATGGGACCTCTTCTTGCCCTGATGTACAGTTTCTCCCTGTAATAGAATACTTGTTTCAACAATCTTGCTAGCAGCTTCTGTGTGGGTGTAAGACCCACCAACAACCAATACCCAGAAAGCTGCCAACACAGGTTCTTTGATCTGCTTTACTGAGGAAAGTAACTTTAAGTGGTTAACAATCTTATTTCAAACCAATATACAAATATCACTCACTTAGTTCAGGGGAAAAAGCCAGCACCCTGAACTTCAGAGCAAATACGAACAAATTACAATACAACATCAACAGACAGACCTTGTCCAATTCAAGTTACAATACATAGTTACCAGTACCAACATCTGAGTTGCAAAGCTGGCGGGGGTGGGGCAGCTTGCAGCTTGCCCAGAGTCTCAACACTCCTTCCATGAATGTGCCCCAAAAATCAAATGCCAAACTTTCCTCAATTATATCCAGTTTGGAGCCCGGAGGGCTCTGACCTCACCAGCCTGGGTCTGGGAAAGTTCTCCATCCCCAGGATCACATCATATACAAATCGATGACTCCCAATTGTCTCAGTGCTGAGAAATACTCCAAGACAAAAAGATCCTACTATATTTGTCCCATTCAAACAAAGGCCAGAATCATTAAAGGCATTTAAGAGAAGAAAAGCAAAAAGTCCCACCTTAATTACTAATACAATACTCTAGATCAGATGGAAGGACAGATGGGAGAAATGTTACAGAGGTAGAATATATAGTACTTGGGGAATGATTGTGTATGAAGAATGAAGGAGAATAAGGTCACAGAAAATAGGCAATTTTCTATCATGGGAGACTTATACCATAGAAATAGTGAAGTCAGAAAGAGGAGCAGATTTTGGAAGAGATTTAATAAACTCAGTTTTATATATTTTGAGTTTGAAATACCTTTGGGAAACTCAATTACAAATATTTTCTAGATAGTTGGAAATATGAGTCTGGAGCTCACAAGGTGGTAAGAGTTGAAAAAACTCTACGTATTAGCACCTTTTCTGCAGTTTTATAGCCGTAGAGAGTTGTCTGGGGCCCCAAAGGCTCTGTTGTAAGTGACTTGACCAGGATCATACATCCAGTCTATGTCAGAGGTGGGACCTGAACACAGGTCTTCCTGACTTAAGGTTTATCCATGCTATCCAGAAACCATGCTGCCTCTCAAATTCTTGAATACAGGTTGTTTCACAAGTCTTAATGCAATGTTTACCAATTAAAGACTAAAACTCCTCCAAGATTTTTGGCATGTATTGTGTATATGGGGGAAGGGTCTATGTGTGAGAGATGTGTTTGTAAAATACACATGTATATACATACATATATATGATAACAATACAAAGTAACATTAGATGTGATAATGCCAATGGGCTGCAAAGACAGTAATTCAAAACAATATAGCACAATATAATGTGTGCTGTACATGATAGGTATGATCATTGTGGGGATATTGAATGAATAGTGAATGGCACATCTATTTATAATATATCTAGGGTTTGATCTAACTTAGTGACTGACTTCATATGAGTCACTAAACCTGTTTTTTTTTCTGTTTATATAATGGCAATAATTGTATCTCATTTTAATTTCTTGTTTATATTTATGTTATTTATTTATGTATGTATTAAAATTGGGCATGAATACATATTGGTAATTGTACTGAGCTCCAGATTGGAAGACCAGGAAAGAGAACGGAGAAAATGAATGGGGAACTAAGAATTGGGATCAGAAATTAGGCAGAGAGTGCATTGTTTTTGTTTTTTTTTTTAAAAAAAGGATAATCATATTGTAGAAGGAGAAAAGAATAAAGGAGAAAAGAGAAAAGCCAAGAGGACATCAAATAAAGAAGAAAACAGAATAGGAACAGAAAGCAAAAAACTCTTTCTGCTTAGGTCGTTTAGGTTGAGCAACTTTAATCAATTGCAAAGCATAATAATCATCTTGAAATGCCTTGCCTGGAGTATTGTTTTGCTATTATGAAGTAGAATTTATATATCAGAACAGAGCACATAGCCAGAGTCATTGTTGGGCATTATAGGCATGGACATGATGTCATTGGCAGCCAATCTGGAAACTCAGTTTTCTCCAGCCACTAATTCCATAATTTGGTGGAAAGGTATTTGATAGTATTGCTTGATACTCCAGTGTGATTTCATCTTTGACCCAGGGTGGCACACTTTGGAATGATTCCTGTAAGTTTCCTTCTATTAGATCATAAAACTGAAACTGATTTGCTTATGGAAAGTACTTTAAACTGTATCATTGATCCCAGGAAATCTTTTAGCATCCCTGACATTTCTTGACTCAATAAGGCCAATCTTTATTCCTGGGTTTCCTAAGAAAACTTCCTTCGTCAAAGTGGGGAGGGGAGGGGAGTCAGGAGAAGGAAGGAAGAATTGTTGATTTCCTTAGAATGGACACATTTTTGTGTAAGCCTGTTTTGCTTTAGTTAACCACCTTTGGATCTACCTGAAGAATTTCACACTCATTGTGACCATAAGGTAGAGCATTAACTCTATACTCTTAAATTCCACATGGTGTCTGCAAATCCACCAGTGTTTACTGATGAACAAGGAATAATTTGACATTGACCTGATGCCGTGTAGTATGACTAGCAGTTTAGAGGAGACAGAAATGGGACTCATTGGCTGTGTGGAAATTTGGTGTAATGACAGAGTGGAATTGTTCCTGGTCTGCTTGGCAAAGTTCTATTCTAGATAATGACTATTAGTCCATCTGATAGGGAAGGATGAGGTGGAAAATGTCATTCTTAAAGGAAGTGAAATTTAAATAGAGTTAGGTTTAATCATCATCTCAAGATCAGACCTGATCCCCTGTAGAACTCAAGATAAATGTCCAATCCGACCCAACAGCTTTTATTAAGCACCTTCTATATGACAGTCACTAGAGATACGAAGGCATTACAAAAACATACCTGCCCTCAAGGCACTTACATTAGACCATGGAATATAACATAGAAATAGATTAATATTTACATACTTGTAGATATCGATACTCTGCTGCATGCCTGATTTCAGCACTTCTGAACAAGATGCCCCAATCTGGACAAGCTTATCACTTCTAAATTCCCCACCTTGCAGTAACTCTACAGAGCTCTGATTGATTCCACTACCTTCTTTCTCCTTTTCCCTCTATTTGGAGGGCTGAAGGGCAGTGTACCAAACTCCTTTCAATGCTTTCCTTTATACAGGGCTCTCAGATCACTCCATTTTGCAATCTGCTGCCCTGACTAGTTTCATCTTCACAGAACAAGATGTCCCCATACCAGGTGCCTTATGGTGTCCTCCAACCCACAACCGCCACTTTCCTGTCTTCTTTTGTGTATTGTCTCTCTTTAGATGATAAGCTGCTTGAGGGCAAGGACTGTCTTTCTTTTTATTAATTGTATCCCCAGCACTTAGCACAGTGCCTGGCACATTGTAGGCACTTAATAAATATTTATTGGATTGGATAAATATATGCATGATAATTTGAGGAAGGGAGAAAACTAACAACTAAGGGAATCAGGAAAGAGGTGAATCTTGAAGAATGTTATGGATTCTGAAAGATAATGGTGAAGAGGGAGTGTGTTTTGAGGATGAGGGAAAGCCTGTGCAAAAGCACTGAGGTCAGAAAGAGACTTTTGGAGTTAAGGAATATCAAAGTAGACCAGTTAATCTGGAATAGAGCTCATGAAAGGGGATGATGGACAATAAGCCTAAGAAAATAAGTTGGAGTTAGATGGTGTAAGACTTTAGATGCAAAGCTGAGGAGTTTATCTTTTTGAGAGGCAATAGGAAGCCTCTGATATTTATTTCTTGAGTGGAAGAAGGAGGGTGACATGGCCAGTTGTGGAAGATTATTTGTGAGAATTGATCGAAGAAGAGAAAGATTGAAAACTGGGAGTTCAATTGGGAGGCAGTTACAATAATCCAGGAGAGAGGTGACGAATGCTTCAATTATGGTAGTGGCCATTGAAGTGGAGAGATGGGGGACAGAAGAAAGATATATCAAAGAGGTAAAATGGATAAGACTTGTAAATTGACAGATGGTGAGGGCTGAGAGAGAAGGAAGAGTCAAGTATGATTCTTAGGTTCTGAACCTGGGTGACTGGAAACATGATGATGCATTCAAAATGGTCATTTGAAGATAGGATGAATTTGGACAGAATGCAATTAATTCTATTTTGGACATGTTTAGTTTCAGATGCCTACAAGACATTCATTTGAAAATGTTTCAGACACCTAGTCAAGAATAATTAGGAGACAGAATTGGACTGGAAATACACACACACAAATATAGCTATGAACTATGTGTACATATAAGTATGCATATGCACATATAGTTGATACACATGCACATATATGTATATGTGAGTGTGTGTAAATATATATGTATATATATATATATATTCTCTTTCCTAATTACACATGACCAGCTGCCTGTTAAATATATTCAAATGGATATCTTGTAGGCATCTTGAACTAAACATGTCCAAAATGTAATTCATTATTCTCTCCATATATGTATATGTTTACATGTACATTGGTATATATGTATATGCATACACACATATACACCGTGGAAGATATCCACTCTTAAAGAGTGAGGGTGAGTGATGGTGATCCAGCAAAGGAGTATGAGAAAGAATATTCAAACAGTTAGGAGGAGAACCAGGAGAAGAAAATGCAACAGAAGTCTGAGGAGAAGAGAGTATCCAGTAGATGATAAACATTGTCAAAAACTGCAGAGAGGTCAAGAATAATAGCTAACATTTATATATTACTTACTATATGCAAGACATTGTGCTAAGCATTTTCCAATTATCTCATTTGATCCTCATGACAACCCCTTGAGGTAGGTACTATTATAATCCACACTTCACAGATGAGGAAAATGAGGCAAACAGGGGTTAAATGACATGCTCAACAAAACACAGCTAGTAAATATCAGGCCAGCCTAGGTGCCCAAGAAGGATGGGAACTGAGATTTAGCTCACAATTTACTGCTCAATTCAAATTGTTCTCCTTAAGACATATTGTAAGGAATGAGTGGGAGGAGAAGAAGTGGAGACAATAAGTGTAGATGACCTTTTCTAGGCATTTGACTATGAAAAGGAGAAGAGACATAGTCTAATCTCTTCTCCCTCCTCTAACAATTTTGACTATGCTATTAATGCATGTAGGAAAAACATTATGTTACGGCAAGAACAGCAATGGTCACTTTCCATAAAAAAGAAATGTTACTAGCTAAAAGACTAGCAGAGTTTGGCAGAATTTTAGATATTATTGAAATCTTCTCTGAGTGATTTCACTAAATAATTCGTATCTATTAAACAACAAATTTACATTCATAATTTAGAGTCTTAAAGAGTCATGCCTCAGTCACCAAACTTCTCAACCCACAAACACCAAAGGCAACTTAAGAGGTCAGTGGGAAAACTACTGGTTCTAAGTGAGAGAAGTGTGGGTTCTGGCCCCAGCCCCAGGGGCAGCAGGCATCAGCAGCAGGAAGCTCTGGGGCTGCTTCCAGAGCTCCAGCAGCAGCTACTTCCAGAGACCCTGGCCCACATGGTAGGAGGAATCAAGCGGCTGATCAGAGCAGCAGTGCGGGGAGCATTTTTCTGGTGCAGAAGCAGGGTTCTCTTGCTTTGCCCTGCTTGGATCTGGGTCGCAGTCCTGGTTGGTGGCAGAGCTTGCAGTGACTGTGTAGCTCTGAAAACTGCAGCACAAAACCACTGAAGTTGGGGACAAAGCACTCTTCACTCTGAAATCATTCATACCCTGAGAAAAAGCTCAAAAGTCAAGTAATTGGCTAGGAAGATGAGCAGGCAGCATAAAAAGACTCAGACTATAGAATCTTTTTTTTTTGGTGAAAAAGAAGATCAAAACATACAGCCAGAAGAAGACAACAAAGTCGAAGATCCTACATGAAAAGCCTCCAAGAAAAATATGAATTGGTCTCAGGCCATGGAAGAGCTGAAAAAGGATTTGGAAAAGCAAGTAAGAGAGGCAGAGAAAAATTGGGAAGAGAAATGAGAGTGATGCAAGAAAATCATGAAAAACTTGCTAAAGGAGGCCAAAAAAATGAAGAAAGCAACACCTTAAAAAATAGACTTGCCACTTTTATATGAGATAATTTGCCCCATTATGTCTCTCCCTTTCTCCTTCTCCCAATATATTCTTCTCTCATCCCTCAATTGTATTTATTTATTTGTTTATTCATTTATTTATATCATATTTATATCATATTCACATCACTGTGACCTTTGTTTATATATATGAACATTCCCTTCCACTACCCTAATACTGAGAAAGGTTTCATGAGTTACAAATATCATCTTTCCATGTAGGAATGTAAAAAGAAGTTCAACTTTAGTAAGTCCCTTATGATTTCTCTTTCCTGTTTACTTTTTCATACTTCTCTTGATTCTTGTATTTGAAAGTCAAATTTTCTATTCAGCTCTGGTCTTTTCATTGAGAAAACATGAAAGTCCTCTATTTTATTGAAAATCCACATTTTGCCTTGGAGCATTATACTTAGTTTTGCTGGGTAGGTGATTTTTGGTTTTAATCTGAGTTCCTTTGACCTCGAGAATATCATATTCCAAGCCCTTATATCCCTTAATGTAGAAGCTGCTAGATCTTGTGTTATCCTGATTGTGTTTCCATAATACTCAAATTGTTTCTTTCTGGCTGCTTGCAATATTTTCTCCTCGATCTGGGAGCTCTAGAACTTAGTGACAATATTCCTAGGAGTTTTCTTTTGGGATCTTTTTCAAGAGTCAATTGGTGGATTCTTTCTATTTCTATTTTACCCTCTGGTTCTAGAATATCAGGGCACTTTTCCTTGATAATTTCTTGAAAGATGATATCTAGACTCTTTTTTTGATCATGGCTTTCAGGTAGTCCAATAATTTTTAAATTATCTCTCCTGGATCTGTTTTCCAAGTCAGCAGTTTTTCCAATAAGATAGTTCACATTGTCTTCCATTTTTTCATTTTTTGGCTCTGTTTTATAATATCTTGATTTCTCATAAAGTTACTAGCTTCCACTTGCTCCATTCTAATTTTTAAGGTAGTATTTTCTTCAGTGGCCTTTTGGACTTCTTTTTCCATTTGGCTAATTCTGCCTTTTAAGACATTCTTCTCCTCATTGGCTTTTTGGAACTCTTGCCATTTGAGTTAGTCTATTTTTAAAGTGTTATTTTCTTCAGCATTTTTTGGGTCTCCTTTAGCAAGTTGTTGACTTATTTTTCATGATTTTCTTGCATCACTCTCATTTTTCTTCCCAATTTTTCCTCTACTTCTCTTATTTGCTTTTCTAAATCCTTTTTGAACTCTACCATGGCCTGAGACCAATTCACATATTTCTTGGAGGCTTTTGATGTGGGCTCTTTGACTTTGTTGACTTCTTCTAGCTGTATGTTTTGATCTTCTTTGTTACCAAAAAAGATTCTATAGTCTGAATCCTTTTTTGCTGCTTGTTCATGTTCCCATCCAACAACGTGACCCTTGAGTCAGGGTATGACTGCCTTCAGAGTGGCAAATGCTTTGTCCCATGCTTCAGGGGTCTTGCACTGCTGTTTTCAGAGCTAATTCTACACAGCAAGCTCTGCCACACCAGTGCTCTTCCACCCCCAAGAACAATCAACCAGGACTGTGACCCATATCCAAGCATGGCAAAGCAAGAGAACCCTACCTCTGTGCCAGCAAAGCACTCCATGCACTCCCGCTCTGATCACCACTTGATTCCTCCCACCAGGTGGTCCTGGGGCCAGAAGCAGCTGTTTCTGGAGCTCTGGAAGCAGCTGCCAGAGCTTCCTGCTGCTGCTGCTGCTGCACCATCTCTGCTGCCCTGGGGCTGGGACCAGACCATGCACTTCTCTCACCCTGATCCAGCAGTTTTTCCCACTGACCTGCTAAGTTGTCTTTGGCATTTGTGGGTTGAGAAGTCTGGTAACTGCTACAGCTCAGTGATTCATCAATAGCCTCTGTTCTTAAGGAGCTCAAAGTCTAGAGGGGGAAATAACATGAAAACTACTTATGTACAAATAAGACATATATTGGAGGTCATCAACAAAGGGAAGGCACTAGCAGTAAGATGGATTGGAAATTCTGGCAGAAGTTGGGACTTTTTTATTAGGCAATAGGCAGAATTTCACAAGCAGTATTTCACTATAAGTCATATTATCAAACAATTTGCCAGAAGATATAGAAAATGTGAGGTCTTACTTTACTAAATTTTTTGCTGATCATTAAAGAATATGATTTGGTAGGAGAAAATGCCACATAAAACACTCTTCCAACAAAGTGTTTCATGAATCAAAATTATGCAAGATTCCTTGAAAAAATAACAACATATATACTACTGTGCTATAAGAAATGATGAGCTCAATGATTTTAGAAAAACATGGAAAGACTTACACGAAATAATGAAGAATGAAATAAGCAGAACCAAGAGCATACTATATACAGTAACAACAATATTGTTTTAGGAAAGACTTTGAATGAATAAATTCTTTTTGCTACTATAAATATCCAAATGACCTAAAAAGGAAATATGAAGAAAGATGCTATCTGCATCCAGAGAAGGAATTCAAAAATAGAAGTATGTATTGAATAATTTTAAACATATACATATGTGTGTATTCAGATATTCTTGTTTGTCTATTGGTAGCCATCCCTAGAGCTGGGAGAAGGAGGGAAGAAAAAAAAGAAATTTACATGACAATTTTGTTGTATATTTGAGAGGAATAGAAAGTTGTACATAGTAGATTTGCAGTATCAGGTGCAATCATCTTTTTTATTTTACTGTTATGAAAATGCTTGTTTTATTCCATAAACTAAAAATAAAATTTAGTAACTATAAAAATATATAACTTTATTCAGACACCCTCTCATCATTAATGTTATGCAAGGTGCAATATATGGGGAGGTATGTTTGCCATAGATATTTAACATTGTCATGGAGGAGATCTGAGTCAGAGTCCAATTGAAGAGTGATTCCTCATAAATGGTGAGGCTCAACAAATGTTTCTCTTTGCAGTTGATATTTTACTGTTTGTACCAAGCCTCAGAGCCTTGCATTGAAAGGAGGAGATGCACAACTACTTGAGAGAATTTGGCCTTAACGTCCACAGGTAAAACCAAAATCAAGTGGGTGAATATCTATTATACAGCTTATTATGTTATTTGTCTTTCAGAGTATGTATATGTATACATATATGTTTATATTTTTTATCTTAGACAGCAACTAGAAATGGACAATAAGTTTTGCACAGAATTGAACTGGGGATGAGCAGATTTGATTACTTTTGACAACACCCTTGATCTTACTATTACGTTTTTCCATTTCTATTTCCAAGTCTAGAGCTCCTTTATCTGATTGTAATCTTTTATCATTACATCTTTCACTATCCCTCATAACTCCCTATTCCTAGGCTTCATGCTCACTGTGAACTAAATTCCCTCCATACATTAGTTATTTTCCTAGGCCATCACCCCTACACTGGTTACCCTTTCCTCTCTTCCATATTTTGATCCCTTGGTGAAACAACTCAGGTTTAGGCAATCTTCTACATGCAGTTCTCTTGACCTTTTGTCCTATGAACATGCCTAGACAAACTATAAATCTGAATTACTACCACCATTGGCATCCTTTACTCCTATTCATATGCTGCTGAGCTGAACTAGAGGTACTCACAAAACCATGCTGACTGAGTCCTCTATGAATTTGTTATCTAATCTTAACTGGACCCTCACTGCAGCAAGGCAATCATTCTCCTACTCCCTGATTCACTATTCCACTCTCCACAGTAGTGGAATCTTTTTTTTCAAGACTCCAATAACAACCCTCCCCACCCCCAACTAAAGACCAGAACTCATATTTGACTGAAACATTCGTGGCCATTAACTAAAAGCAACATCTTCTCCCCTCTTCTTCATCTTGCAGCACTCAGATATAAACCACCCTGCCAACTGTCTCCTCCTTTAGCCCGGTGTCAGAAGAAGAGGCAGCCCTTCTCTTTGCCAACTGTAACCCTTTTACACCTCTACAACAAACCTTGATTTCATCTCCTCCCAAGTTCTCCAACAAATTGTCCCCACTATCAATCCCACTTTCTCTTACCTTCAGTCATTCTCTTCTAACTCCCCTTCAGTCTGGCTTCCACTCTCATCATTCATCTAAAAATGCAGCCAGCAATGATTTATTAATTGCCAAATCTGATCATTTTTCTTCAGTCCTCATCCTTTTTGACCCCAATGCAGCATTTGACAATGTTGGTCACTTTCTCCTGCTTCTCTCTCCTCTCTGGAGTTTGGTAACATTGGTCTCTCTTTGTCATCTTTCCATATGTCCATTTGTTCCTTTGCTGGTTCTTAATGGAATGCCTACTAACTGTGAGTGTTCCCCAAGACTCTGTCCTGGGCTCTCTTCTCTTTTCCTTCTATAACATCTTGGTGATTTTGTTAGTTCCCATGAGTTCAATTATCCTATCCAGCACAATAAGTGGATATAGATTCTCAAATCTACATATCCATCCTTATGTTCTTTTCAGAATTCCAATTCCATACCACCAAATATTTTGTGGACTTATCAACTGGATGTTCTGTAGGCATCTTGAGCTCAGCATGTCAAAAGTAGAACTTACTACCTTTCACCCCAGACACATCCTTCTTCAGAAGTTTCCTCCTACTGTAGAAGGAACTATAATCTTCTGACACCCAAGTTCACAATCTCAGTGGCATCCTCAATTTCTCCAGTCTCACTCACCCTCAACCTTTTATCAACTGTTGTTGTTTCTATATTTAAAATATCTGTCATGTATGTCAACTTTTCTCCACTCGCAGTCACCAATCTAGTTCCAGGACTTCACTTCTTGCCTGGTCTGTTGGCACAGCCATCTGTTTAGTTTCCCTGCCTCTAGTCTCTCCTCATTCTAGTCTTTCCATTCAGCTGTTGAAGTGATTTTTCTGAAATGTAGGTCTGACTATGTCACCCCACCCCACTCCCAAATAAACTCCAGTGATTCCCTATTACCTCCGGGATCAAATATGAAGTTCTTTGGTATTTACAGCTATGTATAGCCTGGGGCATTCCTGTCTTTCCTGTTTCCTTATTCTTGCTCTTCTAGGTACTCTATGATCCAACCATACCTGCCTCCTTGCACTCTCCATCTGCCATTTTTTATATCAATGTTTGTCCTCTATCCATGGGATATACTCTATCCTTACTCCTGCCTCTTACTTTCCCTGGTTTCTTTCCGGATTCAGCTCAAACATTACTTTCTGCAGGAGGCCTTTCCCCAGTCCCTATTCCCTCTGACAGTACATTGCATTTACACAGTATCTATCTTGTATGTGCCCAAGTATTCACATGTTATTTTTCTCTATCCTCATTAGAATGTGAAATTTTTTTTAGGACAGGGACTATTTTTTTCTTTTTCTTTATATCTTCAGCACTTAACAGAGTGCCTGACACATAGTAAGTTCCTAATAAATGTTTGGTGACTGTCTTGCTGAATCCGCAAAATTCCTTTAACTTCTTTAACGTTCTCCAAGAAACAAAGACCCAATTATAAATTCCAGTAATCTATTAACATTGTTATGTGACTTTAATTTGAGATAACCTACTATTTCCGCAAAATTCAAAAATAAGATTTCCTCATAGGTCAATGGAGAGACACAGAGAAGGTATGACCAGGCGAATAAAAAAATTCTGAAAAAGAATCCAAGTAAAGATTGCTAGGAAAGAATTGTACATGAAAAAGGTTGTTTATCACATCTGAGAGCAAGAAATGAGTCAATGATGGATAATTAATGAATAGACTATGTGCTCTACTGCTATCCTCAAGATGTCAAGAAAAAGGGGTGAAGGCCAAAAGGATGTTGGACGCCTTTACTCCACTGTGATGAATTCATTGGAGGACACAAGATAGGTAGAACTGGATGGGATTCACATCACAGAAGCAATATTCCCCATGATTAGATAACAGGTCTGGCTGAGTATTTGAGTTATTCAGACAATCCTGTCCTCTAATATTGCAAAGAATTGAGCATTGAGAAAACATATCAGTTTCCTATATTTTTCTAATTGGATTTCTTTAGATCACTATATTTGCCAAATTGAATTTCTTTAGATCTTTGTTTCTAAAACTAGAATTGGCTGCATCCTATCCAGTCAGAGAACTGTGAGAATTTTCATGGATATAGAAAGGACAGGGAAGAGAATAAATATTTTTATAGTACCTACTATGTTCCAGGCACTGTTTTAAATGCTTTTTCAATATTGTCTCTGATCTTCACAACAACCCTGAAAGTAGGTGCTATTATTATCCCCATTTTACAATTGAAGAAACTGAGGCAAATGGAGGTTAAATGACTTGCCCACTGTCATACAGCTAGTAAGTGTCTAAGGCCAAATTTGGCCTAAGGCCTTCCTGACTTTAAGCCCAGTAATCTCTATGCACTGCTTTATACTCCTAAACAATAGTTGTTTGGTGATAGTGATGGCAAATTTTGAATGACAAAATGTTCTTTAATTTCCTGAAATGCTATTTC
>JAQQSZ010003935.1:0-14305 GCA_028646595.1 Phalanger gymnotis
TCTTACCCCACAGGAAAGAAGGAGGAAGAAGATAAAAAAGGGGGATGATAGAAAGCCGGGCAGATGGGGGAGGAGGTAATCAAAAACAAACACTTTTGAAAAGGCACAGGGTCAAGGGAGAAAATTGGATAAAGGGGGATAGGATAGGAAGGAGCAAAATATAGGCAGTCTTTCACAACATGAGTACTGTGGAGGGGTTTTGCATAATGATACACACGTGGCCTATCTTGAATTGCTTGCCTTCTTAGAGAGGGTGTGTGGTGAGGGACAAGGGGACAGAATTTGGAACTCAAAGTTTTAAAAGCAGATGTTCAAAAAAAAGTTTTTGCATGCAACTAAGAAGTAAGATATATAGGCAATGGGGCATAAAAATCTATCTTGCCCTACAAGAAAGTAAGGGAAAAGGGTTTGGGGGGGAGTGGGGTGACAGAAGGGAGGGCTGACTGGGGAATGGGGCAATCAGAATATATGCCATCTTGGAGTGGTGGGGAGGATAGAAATGGGGAGAAAATCTGTAATTCAAATTCTTGTGAAAATTAATGCTGAAACCTAAAAATATTAAATAAATAAAGAATGATTTAAAAAAAAAGGAAAAGAAAAATCTCAAAAGCCAAATTCTTCATGTCAAGGATCAGATGGAAATGAACACGTGTCTGACTCAACTAAGTACACTTGATCAAAGGATAGGTAGTGATTGGAGAGGAAGGAGATGCTGTGTTTAAAAAGGAGGGCTCCTAGAACACCGATTTGGAGACAGAAGGGACAAAATGAGGAAGTTAAAGCCTGGGGGGGTAATAAAAGTATCCAGCCCCAGAACTGGAGGATGCTTCCTCTGAACCTCATTCCAGCAAACCATACTTCCTTCCATGCTTTGCTTAATGTCCCAGTTTATGTAAGAGCATATAGCAAGGGGCCCTTGGATGACTAAAGAAATGCTGTAGTGCCAAGTGTGCCCAATTCCTCCTTGGCCAGCAGATTGATGTAACATTCAAACACTATGTACCAAGCACTCCCACTTTGCAACATTATCATATCCAAGGGGCTGGGATGCAGCGTGCTCTCAGAGAATGAGCATCAGAAATTTACTGAAATTATGTTTTAATCGTCCTCCCCTCTCCAAGGCTCCTTCCCACTTTCAGTCCCATGATCCCATCCTCTCTCTCTCCTATGATCCCGAAACACCTTCTTAAAGAAGAAAGCCAGGGACACACAGAAGAAACAGTCAAATTGTTTTTCTTATATGCAAATGAGGACACTAAACAGTGTGAGTCACCCCCTGAAGTGACAAAGTAAACAAGTGGAGTGGGCATGACTTGCCAACTTCAGCTTTATGAAGATAATAACAATTACCACAATAATTGTAGATGGAAAGCAATTAACATAATACAATGGTAAAAATAAATCTGGTTTAATAGGCCCATGACTGAGCATTAATCCAGTTTGTGGGGCCACTTTTCCAGTTCATCCTGGCAGGTGAATAGAAGACATCCTCTGCCAGTTGATTCATTGGCCTTTGTCCAAGAGGATCTGGAACTGATATTTTCTGGGTGAAGCTGACATAATGGCGAGGGATAGAAGTATTCCTCCCCTCACCCTGTTGGGAACTTCCAACTGGATATGTTGCCATCAACTTATGTGTATATCCATGTGACGATTCTTTAAAATGTTATGGCAGACAGCTAAGGATCCAACGCATATTTTGCTTGGGCATCAGCAGGTCCTTTATTCATGGGCATACAATGAAACTGTTAGGAGAGATTCCTGCCAGCAAGCCCCAGGATGTTGGTCATTGCCTCCATTTAGTTAAAGGATCCCAGAAAACTCTTCTATAAATCAAAATGTACCATGGACCCAAAAGCTGGCTTGGCCTCCATCAGAGATACAAAACACAGTTTTCAGATAACTAGCACGTCAGCTCGATGGGAAAGCCAGTCATTCTAAATGCTCATTCTTTCCATGGATCAACCAGTAATTAGCCACTCACTGATAAAAGTAATACTTTTGTATGTATCTGTACCCAAGTATTCCTAGCATCATTTAGGGTGGTAGCAATGATTTGGAAATGAAGTGGATGCTCAGCGGTTGGGGAATAGGTAAACGCATTATGGTGCATACAGGTACTAGATTATTATTTTATTATGCTATTAAAAAGGAATAAATGGAAGAATGTAAGAACATAGTGAACCAATGCTGCATCTAGTGAACAACACAAAAAACAAAAACTATGAAACAATACAAGATGAAGGTTGGAAAGGGATAAAGAACCAGCTTGACCCTAAAGAAGAGATGGGAGATGTTTCCTTCCCTGTCCTTTTCTTCTTCCTCTTCTACTCTCCTCCCTGCCCCCTCTTCTTCCTCCCCCTACTTTCCCTCTTCTTCTTCCCTCTTCCTCCTGCTCCTCCTCTACTGCTGCTGCTACTGCTGCTGCTGCCCTTCCTCCTCCTCCTTTCCTGGAAAGCTGGGCTCCAAAGGTGTGGAACATCCTTTTCTCAATCAAGCTTCCAACCTTAAGGGTATTCTTCAACATTTCTCATTTCTCTCTCTGTCTCTTTCTGTCTCTCTCTGTCTCTGTCTCTCTGTCTGTCTCTGTCTCTGTCTCTGTCTCTCTCTCTCTCTCTCTCTCTCTCTCTCTCTCTAATTTATTTTATAAAGGATGGTTCTCTGGATGAGGGGATCACGATACAAGGGAAAATCTAGGCAGTATAGAAACAATAGATACCAATAAAATCTATAGTAAGCATTGATGATATGCTTGCTATGGTCTAGGCACTGGGCTCAGTATTGTTTATACAAAGATAACAGGGAAATAATGCATGCCTTTGAAGTGCTTTCATTCTACGAGAAGTGGCAGAAACTGTATCTACTTCTCTGCCTCCATCTCCTCCCTACCTCTGCCAAGCTCTTTGCTTCCCAAACCAGAGAGAGTCCAGTTCCTGGAACAACCTTTGCTTTTGGCCCTCCCCTGTCCTGCTTGGTCACTGACTCTCCCCTACTACCATTCCAGGAGAGAGCCAGCCATGCTTCATGGGGGAAGAGCCATGTCTCAGGAGCCGTGTCTTAAGCGCCGCTCCACACCAATACACACACACACACACACACACACACACACACACACACACACACACACACACACACTCCATCACTGCACTTACACGAGTGCATTTGTACAAATAGAGACATTATAAAGGTTACTTGGGCTAGGTTAATTGACAAAAAATCTTGAAACCATTGTTAAGATTTAATTAGCTCAGGCCACTGACATGATTTCCTGTTTTCATGGGTAGGGAAAAGAAAGGATTCAGAACTTGATAGTGACTACTGTGCATCAGATATTATGCTGAGCGCTTTTTTTAAACAAATATCTCACAACAACCCTGTGAGATACATACTATTTTTATTCTCATTTTATAGTTGAGGAAATTGAGGCAAAGGGTGTTTAAGTGACTCCCCAAATCTTTCTGAACCCACATCCAGTGCTGTATCCACTACACCACCCAGGTGGTTCAAAGGGTAGGGACATAAGGGCCTGGGGCACCTTCCTCAAGCTTCAGACTACAAACCAGCATGGTGAATCATGCTGAGAAGCTATAACCAGCTAAATGGTGCTTTAACTTGGATGGATATTGAATGCCTGCTCTTAATTCCTCTCCACCACTACGGCCAAATAAACATGCTGTTAACTGTTAGATGGATGCTGAGTGTCTCTTGTCATCCCAATTTCAAAAGTAAACTACTAGGGCCTTGTGTCAAGTCCCTTCCCTTCCCTTCTTCTTCTCTCAGAATCTGCCCCGGAGCCTCACCATTCAGCACCTCCCACCAGATACAACAAAAGACTCAAGGGAATTCTTCTCTGGGTGCTCTGTCTTGTCCAGGGATGGCCTATCCTGAACGACAGTCTTAAGAAAGGTCCAGCCAAGTTTTGCTTCCCTCCATATCCTGTGGCCATGTGCAACTTTATGCCTTGCAAATACAAGGATCCCTTTCCTTACCCAGCCTGTTTCCTCTTCTCATAGCCCCCTCCCTTGCAGAACTATGAACAAATCAGCTTTGCCAAATGTGCCTGGATAGGGCATATCAACAGTTTCAAAACTAGAAGATGAAGATGTGTGACTAGGTTTGGCTAGGTCACATGATCAGAGAACTGGGGATCTTGGTGGCCTATTGTGAGGTTGGTAGTAATCCAAAGTCTGATGTCACAGGAAACATTTTTAAAAAGCTCATGTGAGAGAAGGCTACCTTAGAAGAGGCCTAATATTAGGGACCAGGAAAGTGCACTGATTAGACCACCTCTGGAGGGTTATATTCATCCCAACTTCCTACATATTAAGATGAACATTGATAAGTTGGAGAGCATCCAGGGGAGAGTGACGAGAGGAGCAAAGACCCTGCAGATCAAGCCATGTGTATATGATCTGGAGGTTCTTAGGGTATTTAACCTGGAGAAGAGAAGACATCGGAAGTGATGGTTGTATTTCAAGTGTATAAAGATATGTCATCAGGAAGAAGAATCAGGATTTTCTTCTTTGACCTCAGAGGACAAAACAAGGAGCAAGGGGAAGACTTGAAGAGATACATTAGATCTGATATCAGGGGAAAAAATACTACTGATGAAAACTGTCCCAAAGAGGCTTGGGATGCCTCAGGGGGTGGCAGTTTCCTCATCTTTACATGGCTGTCTAGATGACCAATGACTGGCTATTTCATACAGAGGGTGCTCTTATATTGACTTAGATTAACTATTCTCTGAAGTCTCTATTGTTTCTTAGATTCTAGGATTTAATTACTTAATCCTAGAAATTATACATTTATATAGCTAGGTGGCACAGTGGATAGAGCACTAGACCTAGAGTAATGACATCACTCCAACATGAGTTCAGATATAGCTTCAGACATTTTTTAGCCATGTAATCTTGGCCTGAAGAAATATATATTTTAAAAAAGAGAGATTTAAAAATTTAAATAAGAGTGGTGGAGGAAAAATTGGGAAATGAGAGATATTAAATAAAATTATGAAAAGAAAATTAGCAGCTTTATAAAAGAGGTACGATACTGAAAGAAATAATTTCTTCCAAAGTAGAATTGGCCAATTGGTAAAAGAGGTACAAAACCTCACTGAATAAAGTAATTTTTAAGGGTTAGAATGGGTCAAGAAAAAGCTAGTGAGTCTATGAGAGATCAAGAAACATTAAAACAAAGGCAAAAGACTGAATGCATAGAAGAAAATATGATATATCTCACAGGAAAAACAACTAACCTGGAAAATATATGGAGGAGGGAGAAAATTTAGCAATTATTGGACTACCTGAAAGTCATGATATATTTCAAAATAGACTCTAGACATCAAATAAAGAAATATAAGAAAGGTCAAGAAAGGAAAACGGCTCACATATCTTAGAATGACATGACAAGGTGGAAATTGAAAGAACCTATCAATCATTCTGAAAGAAACCCCAAAATGAAAGCTCAAAGGAATATTATAGCCAAAATCCAGAATTCCTAGGTCAAGGAAAGAATACTGCAAACAGTAAGAATGAAAGAATTCAAAGAAGGATCACACAAGATCTAGCAGCTATCACAATAAAGAATCATGGGACTTGGAATATGATTTTTCGGAAGACAAAGATGCTAGGATTAAAACCAAGAGTAACCTACCCAAGAAAAATGAGTATAATACTGCAAAGGGTGGAGGGGATGAATATTTGATGAAATAGATGAGTTTTATGCATTTCCGATGAGAAGATGGGAGCGGAATATAAACTGTGACATTCAAACACAATGCTGAAGAGAAGCACAAAAAAGGGAAACATGAGTAAGATATTATTAGACATTATAAGGTTAAAATATTTACATTTCCATATGGGAATATAATACATAAAACCTCTAAGAATCTTATCAACATTAGGGCAATTAAAAGGAGTTTACTTATACAGAGGAAGTGGCTATGCTTCTATTATGTTAGGATGATCTCAAAAGAGGAATGACAAAATGAGAAAGAGGAATCTACTAAAAGAAAAGATAAGGGAAAGAAAGGAAGAAAATTCTCACATAAAAGAGGTATACAAGGAAAAAGATGCAATGGAGTAGAAAATTGAGGGAGGGACCAGGCAATGCTTCATCTTCACTGTCATCTGAACTGGTTCAAGCAGAAAAGAATAAACATGCACATATGTTTGGCTATAGAAATTCATCCTACCCAATAAAGAAGGAGGGAAAGAACCAAGAAAAATGAGGGTGATAAGAGTAGGGCAAATTAAGGGGAGCAGGGGTCATGAGCAAAACAGACAATTGAGGAAGGTAGAGGATAAAAAAGAGAAAGATAAATAGTAGAGAACAGGGTGGAGAAAACATAGTTAGCAGTAATAAATGTGAATGTGAATGGGGAAATCTCACCTATAAAATGAAAGAGGATGACAGAATGGATCAGAAATCAAAATCCAAAAATTTACCGTTGTTGTTGTCTGTATAAGACCCACAAAAAAGAAAGACAACAGAGTTAAAATAAGGATCTAGAGCAGAATCTTTTATGCTTCTGCTGAAGTTAAAAAGGCAGGAGGAGAAAACATAATCACAAAGCAAAAACAAAATAATAGATCTAATTAAAATATATAATCAGAAAATAATATTTTGCTAAAAAGATATCTTAGATAATGAACTAATATCAATACTGAACACATATGCATAAAATAGCATAGGATCCTTATTTTTGAAGGAAAAGTTAAATGAGTTATAGGAGGAAATTGTAAAACTGTATTAGTGGGAACCTTCAATTTATGCCTCTCAGATATAGATAAATATAACTCTGAAATAAAAAAAAAGAAAGATGTGTAGGAAATGAATAGAATTTTAGGAACATTAGATATGAAAGACATCTGGAGGATACTGAATTGAAACAGAAAGGAGCATTTTCAGCAGTGTATGACACCTTCATAAAAATATGCTATGTATTAAGAATATAAAAATCTCACAAAAATGCAGAAAAGAAAAAAAAATCAAATTCATACTCTTTAAACCGTAACGCAATAAAATACACATTCGAAAAAGTCTTTTGAAGCATAGATTAAAATTAATTGGAAACTAAATAATCTAATACAAGAGGATGAATAAGTCAAATAAATCACAGAAATAATCAATAATGTCATTAAACAGGCAATGAAAATGATGAGACAACATAACAAAATATGTGAGATTCAACCAAAGCAATACTTAGCAGAAAATTAGTATCTCTAAATTCTTGCATCAAGAAATGAAAGAGGAGGGCAATGAATGAAGTATGGAAATTTTAAAAAAAGAAGAAAAAGAAAAATAACAAATTTAATATTCTCAATTAAGCACCAAAATAAGAATACTGAAAATCAAAGAAGGAATTAATAAAATTGAAAGTGAAAATTAAAATGAACTAAGAAACAAAATTGGGAGATGATTTTATGAAAAAAAGAAACAATAAAAATCAATAGACCACTGACTGATTTGATTTTTTTTTAAAAAAAGGAAAGCAATAAATCAAATTTCCAGTTTCAAAAATGAAGAGGACAAATGGACAACCTATCAACATGAAATCAAAGTGATTATTAGTATCTATTTTTCCCAAGCATATGACAATAAAAGTGGCAATCCAAATGAAATAGATGGATATCTTCAAACTTACACCTTGGCCAGATAAACTAATAGTGACATTTACAACAGTGATGACTATGATGACAATGATGATGATGATGATGATGATGATGATGATGCATATTTATAAAATGCTTAAGGTAACTCCTGAAGCTCTGTTTAAAGCACATGGAATTTCAGTAGTGAATCATTAAGACATAACTTATGCTTCCTACCTTTGCGTATTCAATGACAATGGAGAGAAAGCATTATTGCTTCAGTGGGGGAAAGAAAAGAAGAGGAAAAAACATGCCTATGCCATGGGGAAGAATAAGATGGTTCTGTGATCACATTTATCTGGGTCCTGCCAACAATACTGATAATACCCATGCCTGCCTTCTTATTTTATAAAACTCTAACATATAGCCTTCTCTGGGCACTTGACTTAACTTTCAAAGAACCACTTGATCCTTCATGGATATCTGCAGAAAACAAACGAGAAAGCCTTTGTCCCATGTTCTTGTATTTCTGGGGAAAGCCTCTTCCATTTGGTTTCCATGATGAACATTGTTCTTGACCATGGCAATTGTTTTCTCAATATACTTCCTCATTTTATGCTTATAAGACATATATAATCAGAAAGCCATTTAAAAGATAGTTTTATTGTTAAATTACTGTAAGAAATATAATTTTGTGTTTTCTTGATTACCTCTTAGATGTAACAATATTTGCTTAAAAAAAACTTTTTTCTAGACACTTGGATTGTCCCCTTTGGCAAACATTTTAAGAATTGCTTCTTCAAAATTTTAAAAAATGCTATAGACATAATTTATCTAGATTTTAGTAAACCATTTATTAATGCCTCTCATGTTATTCTTATGGATGACATGGAGGCACGTTGTTTAGTTACATGAACAATTAGTTTCAGAATCATTTGAATGACTGTTCTGAATTGTACCCAGTAATTTTTATGCTGATTGTGCAAAGAGGTCTCCAGTGTAGTTTTAAAGAGATCAGAGACTGATACTGTGCTGTATAATATTTTTATCAGTCATTTGGATAAGTAGCATGCCTAACCATTTTATTATCATTAGTAGTATCATTATCATTATGATGATGATGATGATGATGATGATGATAATGACACAAATCTAGGAGGGACAATTCACCTAAAGCATGCTAAAGTCAAGATTCAAACAGACCCTTACAGGCAAGATAGATGAGGATGTCTCCAAAAACTGGGTGTGTAATCGCTTTCAATTAAGTCTAGCAGTTTAGAGTGGGGTGTCCACAGTCAGTCAGCAGGGTTCCTGATGATAATGTGGGGCTTTAAGGGCACGTCAGGATCACATGGACAGATAGTGTAATATAGCGGCGCACAAAGTGAGCCTGATCTTAGGCTCCATTAAGTTAGGCCTCGTGGGCAGGGTGAGGAAGGTGATGGTTCTCTCCTCTGGAGCCCTTCTGTTCAGTTTGGGGCCATCATAGAAAAGATTCCGAGAAGGTAGAAAAACTAAGAGAGTTTCATGAATTTCTTCTATCTAGCTTCAGAGGAACATAACGAAGAGTATCAAAGGAGGGATGATTATATTACAAAAAATGAAGAGAGAGAGAGAGAGAAGAAACAGGTGCAAACACCTTAAAATTGGGACTTTTCCAAAGTGTAATGTCCTGGATTGTAAGTTTCGGCCCCCCACATAAATGAAGATGGGAGATGTTCAAGTGGAGACTGGATGACCATCTGACAGATGTGTCGTAGTAAGAATCCCCCCACATACACACACAGGAATCACACTAGATGCCTCTGGGCTGGTTTCCACTGTGATTCTGTGATGCTACAATGAAGCCCTTTAGGCTGGTTCTAAAGAACATCCTTCTAACAGTTAAAACAGATCCAGGATTACAGTCTTCCCGAGGAGGCGATGAATTCTCCTCCCCTGAAGATTTCTAGAAAAGCAGCAATCGCTCTTCACATATATTATACTAGGGGTGGTTATTCAAGGACTTGGGGAGCTAGATGGTACATAGAGCTCATCCTATTGTGCCTTTAGGCTTGGAAGGGCCCTCGGGGTCAACTGTTCTAAACCTCTCATTGCACACATGTGGAAAGCTTTACTCAGGAAGAGGAAGTAACTTGCCCCATCTCACACAGGAAATGCTTTCACGGAGATGCTCATTCATCGCTCTAATTCCAGAGTCAGCGCTGTTTATTTTTTTCACTGTGCCAAGATACAATGGAGGTCATTTCAAAATCTGACTCCATCAACTAGTGGTTATGTCACTTCTAACATAGTCGTCCTCCGTCTACATGTGATTTGGTTTCAGCTGCCGTTATGGTTGCTTAGTCATCTTGTTTTTTCTGAGTTTTTTCATCTCATCTATTTCCAATTCTTCCTGCAAGAGTTTCTGGAATATGGTGTTGGAAGCCAAACGCAGTGATGACACTGGTATCAACGGGAGACAATAATTGGTTATACTTGGGACTCTAACAGAGCTTTGCCAGCTTCTCTTTATTAAGCTCCTTCAAGCTATTTCCTTGAACACTCACAAGTGAGTCACTTATTGTGTGCATCGCTTACCCAGGTTTTCCAATAATCTCATTCTCTGCCTTTTTCACTGTTGTAGAGGACATTCCAAGGACATTTCCATTCTAGACTAAACTAGTGTGCTTTTGACTTCTCAATCTCTCTATGTGGAATCAAGATCAAGATGTCTATGGCTGACACTTTCAGCTTTCTTTTGTCATCATATTTTCTTGATTTACATGACTTAATTTTTCATAGGAAATTGAGGAATGTTTTGTTGATGTATGTTATTTTACTCCTCCTCCTATTTATTTTTTCCCCAAAGTTAGTAGCTTCTTTAACTAAGTCAGATGAGAATTATTTCACTTATCTACCCAGCCTCCTCATTTCATCCCTTCTCCAACCTTAGAATTAATTTTTATCTTTATTTATTAAAACACATTATGGTCCTCAAATGAACCTCTGGGAAGCAGCATAAAAACAATTGGTGGCTTTATGTACAGGGGACAGCTAGGTGAGTGACTCAACGGATAGAGTGCCAGGCCTAGAGTAAGGAAGACCCGTCTTCTTGAATTCAAATCTGGCTTCAGCCGGTTAAGCAAGTCGCTTAACTCTATTTGCTTAGTTTTCTTACCTAAAAATGAGCTAGAGAAGGAAAAGGCAAAGAAAACGTCAAATGGGGTCACAAAGAACTGGAACAGCCATTACAACTTAGTTATGACACAGTCCAGGGAGGCCACATTAAGAAGGTAGAAAGTAGAACAAAGAAAACATTGACTGGGACAGGGAGGTGGCACAGTAACCAGAGCACAGACATGGACGTCAGTATGGACCTGAAGTCAAATTTGGCCTCAGACACTTGACACACTTACTAACTGTGTGACCTTGGGCAACTCACATAACCCCTATCACTCTGCCTTTCCCCCTGCATAAACAAACAAATAAATGAATGAATGAATGAATGAATGGTCAGGACTAAAATGCAGGACTTCTGACACCTACTCCAGTATTTTGAAAAAATAAAGAAAACAATGATTATTTTTGTCTAGTGCTGATACAAGGGGATCATATCATAGGATTCCTTAAAGGGGAGTGGATCCTAAAGAGACCTTAGAAATCATCTAAGATCAAACTACCTAAGAACTATTTTATAGAGCTAGAAAACATAGTAGCCAAATTCATCCAGAATAATAAAAAAAAAGTCAAGAATATCAAGGGGATCAGAAAAGTCTAGCAGTTCCAGATTTCAAACTGTATTACAAAGTGGTAATCATCAACACAGTCTGGTACTGCTTTAAAAAAATAGAGTGGTAGATCAGTGGAATAGAATAGATACACAATACACAGTAGTAAATGGCCATAGTAATATAGTGTTTGATAAACCCAAAGATTCAAGCTTTCGGGGTCAGGACTCAATATTTGACAAAAATTTCTATAAAACTGGAAAGCAATTTGGCAAAAACTAGACATAGATCAACATTTCATACCATATCACAAGAGAAGGTCAAAAATGGGTAAATGATTTGGACAAAAAGAATGCTATCATAGGTGAATTAGGGGAACATGGTAAGTTGACCCAACAGATCTATGGATAATAGAAGAGTTGAGAGAGAGAGAGAGAGAGAGAGAGAGAGAGAGAGAGATAAGGAGGGAGGAGGGAGGGAGAAAGAGATAGAGAGCACAATACAGGATATAAAGTGGATGATTTTAATTATATAAAATTAAAAAGGTTTTGCACAAATAAAACTAATGTATCCAAGATTAGATAGAAAGCAGAAACCTAGAAAAAATAGAGCAAGCTTCTCTAATAAGGCTTCATTTTTCAAATATACAGTGAACTGGGAGGCAGAGCCAAGATGGTGCTGTGAAAGGAAGGAACTACCAGAGCTCTCTCACAAATTCTGTCAGATATATCTAAAAAAGCAAATCTGAGCAGGTTTGAGAGAGTTTGAAGGCAGTAGCAGACTGAGAGGGGTAGGAGTGCCGGGCCCACGGATTGGCACCAGACCAAATCAACTGAGAACAGCAGAGGAATCCAGCCAGCCTGCAGCTCTAGGAGGTGGCTGGTTGAGCAAAACACCAGAGCAGGAACAGGCCCAGGGAGGAAGTACCAGATACAGCCGTGATGGAGCCCCAGGCCTCTCAGCCCGGTATGGGAGTCTGTGGCAGCAACCGCAGGAGCAGCTAGCTAGCCAGGAGGCTTCCAACCCACAATCTACAGGTCTGAAAATCACCTCCTTGAACTTCCGGGAAGCATGATGGCCAGGTAAAACAGCTCATATCTCTCCCGTCAATATACTCAGAGAATAAAATCACAGAAGAATCAGAGGAGCCAGAAGTGGGGCTTCAGTAGCAAGAAAAGTGGGGAAAGGGACCTTCCTGTGGTAGTGGAAGGAAACTAATGCAGGAAGGGAGGTGTCCCAGCAGGCCCCACCTCAGCAGAACAAGCGTAACTGAGCTCCAGGAGGTGGAGCTAACTCAGTTCAATGCCAGGACCCCAGACTTGGCTTTGCACAGCCAGCGGGAGTGGCAGACACCAGCACAGACAAGAGCTGAGACCACCCATTCTGTAGAACAGTCTGGGGAAGAGGAGACCCCCTCTAGCAGTCAGATCCCTCCTCCCCCACACCTCACAAAACCAGAGGCCATAGCACATAAAGCTAGATCCCAACAAAAGACACTTGGGACAAAGCCCCCCGAGCCCCAGAAGCAGAGATCCACTTCAGAAACCAGGAGGGAAAAAAAAAACCATGATAAAGAATAGCAAGAAGCCTTCAAAGATGATAGATTCATATTATGGAGACAGGGATGATCAAAATACCAATTCAGAAGAAGACAGCATGGACGTACACCCACATTCGAAACCTCAAAGGGGAAAGTGAACTGGTCTTCAGACCAAAAAGCATTCCTGGAAGAAGTCAAGGAGGACTTCAAAAACCAAATTAGGGAGGTAAAAGAAAATGGAAAAAAATTCAATGAGGAAAATAAATCTTTGAAAGGTAAAATTAGGGAGTTGGTTCAGGAAAATCAGAATATAATTGGAGAAAATGTCTCATTGAAAAGTAAAATCAAACAAATGGAAAAGGAGATAGAGAAGATAAAGGAAGAAAACACAACATTAAAAATTAGAATTGGGCAAGTAGAAGCTAATGACTCAATGAGACATCAAGAACCAGTCAAACAAAATCTAAAAAATGAAAAAATAGAAGAAAACGTGAAATATGTTATTGGAAAAACAACCGACCTGGAAAATAGATACAGGAGAGATAATCTAAGAATTTTTGGTCTACCTGAAAGCTATGATGAAAAAAAAAAGAGTCTGGACAGTATCTTCCATGATATCTTTAAGGAAAATTGCCCAGAGGTCCTAGAACCAGAGGGTAAAACTGTCATTGAAAGAATCCATTGATCACCCCCTCAAAAAGATCCCAAATTGAAAATTCCAAGAAATATTATAGCCAAATTCCAGAACTACCAAGTCAAGGAGAAAATCCTGCAAGCAGCTAGACAGTAACAATTCAAATATCATGGAACTACAGTAAGGATCATGCAAGATCTTTCAGCTTCTACTTTAAAAGAAAGGTGAAATTGGAATACAATATTCCGAAACACAAAGGATCTGAGACTACAACCAAGGATCAACTGCCCAGCAAAATTGAACATAATTTTCCAGGCCAAGAGATCGATATTCAATGAAATAAGGGAATTCCAGAACTTCCTGATGAAAAGGCCAGAGCTCAATGGAAAATTTGATCTCCAAATACAAAACTCAAGAGAGACATAAAAAGGTAAATGGTGGGGGGAAACTCCTAGTTAATCAATAAGGCTAATTAATTGCATCTAGTTGCTGTAGACACTATAAAACATTTGGGAGTCTATCTGTCAAGACAAACCCAGGGCCTATATGAACATAATTATGAAAACACTCTTCATGCGAATAAAGTCAGAAATAAATAAATGAAAAAAATCAGCTGCTCATGGCTAGGCTGAGCCAATATAATAAAAATGACAATTTTACCTAAATTAATTTATTTATTCAGTGCCATACCAATCAAACTACCAAAAAATTATTTTAAAGAGCTGGATAAAATAATAACAAAATTCATCTGGAAGAACAAGAGGTATAGAATATCTAGGGTATGAATGAAAAGAAATGCTAGAAAAGATGGTCTAGCCATACCAGATAT
>JAQQSZ010003936.1:0-14305 GCA_028646595.1 Phalanger gymnotis
ATAAGAAAAAAATTCTTGGACAATGGTCCCTTTTCCAACCAAATATGAGGCAAAGTTCTCATCTGAAAGGAGGACAGGGGAGGATTAGGAGGTTTGAGGTGGGCTGACAAGTTCGGAAGTACCACTGTAGAGAGTGGGATGGTAAGTCAATTAGAGAAGTATGAAAAGATTGCCTTGCTACAGTGAGGACCCAGTTGAGACAGGAGCTAAAACTGAGTAATATTCCCCCATTTCCTTCAGTCCTTTCATTTTATAAGAATGGAAAATGAGGCTGACAAAGATTAAGTGATATGTCTAAGAACACACAGACAATAAGCAGATTTTTGAAGTGACAAACCTGAAAATTCACACAAAACTAGAAGAAAGAATTAAAATGAGAAATAAATCTGTTTTGAGAGAAAAATTAACAATTACAACCATCCTCAAGAACTTTAATAATAATTTTTATAACTCACATTTATATAGTGCTTACTATCTATCAAGCAGTTTATAGTTGTCTTTTCATTTGATCTCATAACAGCCCTGGGAGGGGGATACAATTTTTATTATTATTTTACAGATGAAGAAACAGAGGTAAATAGATTAAATGACCTGCTCAGAGTTACATAGCTAGGAAATGTCTCTGGCAGTATTGGAACTCATGTCTTCTTGACTTCACACCCAGTATTCTCTGCACTGTGCTACCTAGCCGTTTGAGTTTAACTTAATGATGAAAAAGTGAAAATGGATAGAATGAAATTGACCCTACTTATAACAATTATAGTACATGATATTTTTGGTTCTGAATAAAGTGCCAAGACAGGAAGACAGAAACAGTCAGAGGGAAGGTAAGGAGGGAAAGATAAAAACAAAAACCTCATTCTGATTGTCAAGAAAAAAAGGATTGATGAACATAATAGAATGAAGAGCAGATCGAAACAGAGACTGCAAAAGCCAAAAAGACCAGAGGAGTTATGTAAGGAGAGGGGGCCTTGTTGTTGTTGCTTGTCCTTCATTCTTGAAGAGGCACATGACATCAGGAAGGTGATGCCATGACATTCAAGTAAATTTTATTTAAGTGAGGGAGGGCTGGGCAAGGTCAGCAGCCTCACTTTCTCCTCCAGAGCCATATGGGTCCAGTGAGCCAATATAGGGAAAATGCCTCTTCTGAGGTGCCCTGAATAAACATTTAGGGAGCTCTGAAGCCAGGGACAAGAGTAAAGTTCAAATGTCACCTATGAGGGGTGATGAGGCCAGGGAGCAGGAGTGAGAATCTCAATAACAACAGGAATATATTTAGATATAAAGGAAAAATCCCAAGGCCTGTTCCATAGGCTTTTTAAGGTCCTCTTTCTTTCCCTAGGCAGATAAGGCCTGAACAACAGTCTACCTATATTGTCTATTAGAAGAGATTTTCTGCTTCAAAACCCTAGATGTAAAACTGACAGATACTCACCTAGTTGTTCTCTTTTTCTAGGTTGGAGGAAATGGTTGTACCAAATAGAATATGTCCCTTTACATGTGTGTCTGTGTATCTGAGTCTGTGGCTGTGTGATGGAATAGGCAGGTCCTAGTTATAACAACTGGGTTGTCTGAGCTCATCTGCTTCCAGAGCTGTGATTATCATGTCATGGACAGGACCAGTGACATTAATCTGCCAAGGGAAAAAGGGATTTGTCTAAAAGAATGAACTTTTGTCCCAGATGAAAATGTCTTCAAGGATTTCTACTGATTAAGAATTCTCCAACTGCATTTACTAATGAATAATGGCAATGGCCAAGTTGTCAACTAAACACAAAGAGGAGAGAAACTTTCCTGGGCTCTAAGAGACCAGAGATTCAGCTCTTGAAGAGGTTGGCACAGGTAGAGTACTTTCATTAGTAACCATGGCCTGGCTTGAGCTTTGGGTTTGTCTGGAGGTATTCTAGGCCTTGCATCTGCACTCTTTTTCCATAAAGTTCCCAGCCTCCCAATGCAGTCTCTGAATAGGAATTCCTACAGAAAGCTAATTTTCCCAAGTACGGTAGCGGTGACTTTTTTCTGCCTTTACATCTTTTTCTGATGCCATCTCTTTTCCTCCCTTACAATGATCAACCACAAAAAATGGAATTTATCACCAGTAGGGTAGCTTCTGTACACATCATTAAGTGCCCAACTTCCTCAACCTCTGCTAAAGTTTTCATTTCTTGAAGACGTTATAATTTAGTCAAAAAGTAATGAAGCGTGAGCCCTTTGTTACACTCTTATCTCTTATGTAATGGGGATGTGTGTGTGTTTGTGTATGTGTACGTGTGTGTGAATTGTGTTAAGCTGTATTGCTATGTGGGTTATCTGTGTCCAGGTGAATCAAAATGTGGCTTGCAGGGAAACAAGAGTACATATTTCTACAGTCAGCTTCCTCCAACTTTCTTGGGAAGCAGGAGGTTGAGGCCAGAGGTCAGCCACTTTCCTCTCTTCAGAGAGAGGGAGTACTGGGCTAGAATGACCTCTATCTTCTTCCTTAAAGATCATTAATCTTGGGGAAGTAATTTTTTAGCTTCAAATTATTATTCTGATTGTTTTCCCTTAAGAAGAAAAGACTGTCCCAAGTTATTTATCCAAAACTGAATTACCTTCCCACCAGATGATGCCAGTTTCATGATGAATATGCAGAACAAAGAACAAATGAACCTATTTATTCAAATCAAGAGAAAAACAAAAAACCAGAATGTATGCATAGAAGACTGTGTATGAAATGATATCGAGTGAATGATCTGTCTCATTGAAAGCAACTTAACTCAGCATGACCAAGATAGGGAGAGGGAGTCTTAGATCTCTCCCAAAGGGCATAGAAATATGGTCAAGGCATCAGCTCTTCTAAATGCTGGTTTCCTCTCAGTCTCTTTCTCACTTCAAGTGTCTGAAGAAAGTTTGAAATAACTTGATTTTTCTCTCCAAAGTAAAATCAAAAAACCAGGATTTTTCTTCTTTTTAGTTCTCATCAGCTCCTCCCTTCATACAGCCATGGTGCACTGAGTAATTGATATCCACCAATGAGGAGAGTCTTGTTAAAATGGTCCTTTGGGCCACAGATTATATTTATATTAGAAAATTGTGTGGCATATCACCTTTCTTCTCTATAAAATGAGATCTATAATTTGTTTAGTTTTTTAAACAAATTACCCAAGTGTTAACTGGAACAGTACAGAATGAAAGAGGAATCTCTAGGAAAAAGGAAAATATGTATAGGAAGAAGTTCTGACATAGTTTTATTTTCATTTCCATCTTGGACACAAAGAAATTGTGAAAAGATGTAAAAAGGGATATGTTAAATATACACTATAAGTACAATATCACAATAATTTAAATTATAAAAAAGAGGTGAGAGGACAACCTAGAATTAATAGAATAAAATGAGACATTTGTCCTCACTAGTAAAAGTTCAGCATGGATGTCTCTTTTCTCAGGCAAAGTTCTGGGAAAGAGAAGAAAACTGTGAATATGTTGGACTTGCTGGTGTTGTCTGTGCAGGAGAAACATTAAGTAAGCACTGTCCCAGATCATGACTCACACACACATTACATCAGGAATAGAAAAGCAATTGCAAAAAGTACAGCATTAAAAGAGGTAAGAGTTATACTTGAACAATATCCCAGATGCCCCACCCTTGTATGTACCTTGAATTATGTGTAGCCCCAAGCAAAGTGAAATTTATCAGCATGTAGAAGTACCAGCAGAGGAAGCACACAAGGATAACATACTTTGGGGCTTGGATTTTGAGCTCTGCTCCTCTGGAGTTACTGAGACTGATGGTGATGACCTGAAAACCACTCAAGAGCAGGTGATGCCAAAGGAAACACTTTGGGCCACATTATGAAGATGAATACTAAGTTTACACCCGATGGGGTTTAAGAAATTTTTGATGCCCAAACAATGGTCAGAAGGACTCAATTGGAGAGAAACACTTCTGAGCTGGCCAAGGCTAAATGGACGAAAATGCACTCTATGCCCTCTATGCCCTCTATGCCCACTCTATGCCCAATGAATAAATGAAGTTGTATAGGCCCAGAGGGAAGAAATTTCCCAGAATCCCAACTCCCATCTGAATAAGGAAGATAATGTCCAACACCAGGTCATTAAACTTCATTTTATCCAATTGTTGAAAAGAGCTATTGTCAGTGCTTGCAAATACTAGGAGAAAATGAAAGATTTGTTAAATTTCTAAAGGGTATTCCTGAAGAGAATGGGGTTCCATTTTGGAAACACTGGGATAAGCTGATTGTTGGGAAAAATTCTGATATAATTGACCTGGTGGCAGGGGGTAGGGGGGTGGTGGAATAACCATTCCAACTAAGTTGTATTTCCTATATTATCCCTTGATAGCCAGGTTGTGAAATTAGCAAAATATTCAGAAATAACATAGCTATGACACCAGAAGTCAATCTTGGAAGCCAGAGCCTTTATGTCTTTTGGTCCTGAATGCTAGAAGAATGAGTTCACAAGTTCAATTTCAGAAGGCTAGGTGAGTATGATTGTTTTCAAATGCATTATTAAAATGATAAATAGAAATGATATAATTAAAATTGACAGCTTAAAATGAGAAATTACCACAGAGTATGATGTTACTCTGGATAGCATAATCATTTTTTCTCATCCTCAGTTGTCTTTCCTATTAAATAGAATAATTTATATAATAATCATAATCACTACTTTATAGGGAATTTGTTGGAATCAAATGAAGTAGTATGACAAGTTGTTTGCTAACTTTAAGAAACTATAAAATATATTTATTATTATTATTTATTATTGCTCTCTTTATTAATAATAATCTAGCAACTTCAGGTTAGAAAAATGACAAAATGTAACTTATAGGATGGGAAGAGAAAGGCATTTTATTACATTTTTGTTTCAATATAGATTTTAAATCTTAAGTTGAAAATATAGTAATCACAAAACTCATTTAGCTAAATAAAATATCTTAAATAACAGGAAAGTTCTTATCTGCCCCCAAAATATTAATACTTAATTGATTTTAATTAATTTCAAAGCAACTAACAAGTTCCTCAATTTAGTAATGTTCTATGAATTTTGTTATATTTAGGCAAAAGAACATCATAGTTCTTTAAAAAAAGACATATAGAGAATCAAATAATTAATAAGCAAGCATTTGATAAATGCAAATTATATAGCAGGGAATGTCCGAGGTGCCAGGGATGCAAGTTATAAAAAAAATCCTACCCTAAATTAGTTAAAAGACTTCCAAGTATATGTGAAAGGTGATGTAAATGAGAATTATAGCAATATACATATTATGTCTATTTTTTAAAAAATTGGAAAGAGAAGGAAGATATGGAAAAGTAATAATAAATAAAACAGTGCAACAGCAAAAATAATAACAGCAGTAATATGAGCCAGCATTTTAAAAATGCCTACCATTTTCTAGTCATTGTCACTTCAAAAATATTCTCAGATAGCAGAATTAAATATATAACACATATATAAGTAACATGTTCTTATTTTTCTCCACATATTTACATTAAAATTGCTTATTTTCATTCTAATGTAGCAGTAACACTGATGTCTTGTATTTTTGAGATGAATGCATGTTCTATTTGATTTGACCACTCTGGCAAATTTTCAACTAGGTTCCTAAAAATAGAATGAAACTTTTCTTTCATCATGGCAACCCATAAAATAAAGAACATAAAAAATGTTCCTTGTCAATGTCTGATACTGTCTATTGCTGTAGTGAAATCAAGAAAGAGAAGGACAGTTTTAAAATTATATATCTTAAAAATTACAAAGGAGCATAGAGCCAAGATGGTGGAGTGAAAACAGGGACATGCCTAAACTCTCTAAAATTCTTTCAGATGCCTCTTGAGAAGTGAATCTGAACACTTTTGAGAGAGATAGAATCCCCTAGGAGACAGAGTGTGGCAGATTTCCAAAACAGGAGAGTCTAGAAAGAGAGAGATCTGTTGTATCAGGTTGGGTGATTGTTGGGTGCATGGAACCACCCTGGACCATATAGAAACACCATATGGGAATGGGAGTAGGCCCAGCCCACTGGCTGTGGTGGTGATCCCCTGTCCTCTTGGCACATGATGAGAGTGTCGGAGCTAGGTGAGACAGAAGCACAGTGCAGCAGCAGTTGCTGCTACTCCTGGAGCTATCAGCCCACAGCCTAAAAGTTTGAAACTCATCTTCTTGAACTTCTGGGAGCCATGATGACCCAGGAAACTCTAAGAGCTCTAGTCCCTCTCTTGAATAACCCAGAGAATACTGCCCTAGGAGAAACCATGGAATAAAGGAGCTATAAATGGGGGTTCAGTAATCTTTTAGCTTGGAAAGCTAAGGAGACCCCCTCTTGTGGTGATGAAAGGATACCAGTGCAGGAAGGGAGGCATCTCAGCAAGCCCTACATTAGCAAACTGGCAAAAGTTTCTGAGCTTCAGGGCGTGGAGCCAGTAAGTGCCATCACAAGGACCCCAGCTATGCCTTTGGACAGCTAGGGAAATTGGCAGATACCAGTGCAGACCTACACTGAGACCACCCATGCTATATAGTACAGCCCTAGGGGAAGAGGAGACTTCCAGCAGCCAGACCACTCCTCCCCCACACATCACACTGTGCCCCCGCCCTGGGAAACTTGGAAAGACTTCACTGGGCCTTGATACTTGGCACACACCAGCCAGCTTCAGCTCAGCATCAGGTGAACTGTAGCCCTTTATACTTTCTAGGTGACAAAAGCAGAGGCCACAGCACAGAAAGACAGTAACCAGGCCCTTAGCTCCCAACACAAGAAGTTTGAGACAGAACCCCCTGGGCTTCAGAAGCAGATATCCACTTAAAAAGCTGGGAAGAAGGCAACTACCACTAAGAAGCAAGCTACAAAAGTAAAAAAGAGCAATGAATCATATTATGGAGACAGAGAAGATTGGAATTCAAATTCAGAAGAGGACAAGGTTGACACTATACTACATCTGAAATCTCAAAAGGGAATATAATCTGGGTTCCAAGCCTAAAAAGCATTACCTAGAAGAGCTCAAAGGAGATTTTAAAAGCCAAGTTAGAGAGGTAAATGAAAAACTACAGAATGTAACAGGAGAAAATGAATCCTTGAAAGTAAAATTGGCCAAATGGAAAGAGAGATGCAGAAGCTATGTGAAGAAAATAATTTGTTAAAAATTAGAATTGGGCAAGTAAAAGGTAATAAATCTATGAGGCATCAAGAATCAGTCAAACAATATTTAAAGACTGAAGAAATAGAAGAAAACATAAAATATCTAATTGGAAAAACAACTGACCTGGAAAATAGACCCAGAAGAGATAATCTAAGAATTATTGGTCTTTCATGATGAAAAGAGCTTGAACAGTATCTTCCAAGAAATTATCAAGGAAAATTGCCTTAAGGTCCTAGAAGCAGAGGGTAAAATAGCCATTGAAAGAATCCACCAATCACCCCCTGAAAGAGATTCCAAATTGATAACTCCAAGGAATATTGAAGCCAAATTCTAGAATTATCAGGTCAAGGAGAAAATACTTTAAGCAGCCAGAAAGAACCAATTCAATTATCATGGAACTACAGTCAGGATTACACAGGACCTTACAGCTTCTACATTAAAAGAGTGGAGGGATTGGGATATGGTATTATTAAAGGCAAAGGAGCTTGGACTACAACTAAGGATCAAGTATTCAGCAAAATTGAGCATAATCTTTCAGGCAAGGAGATGGACATTCAAGGAAAATAAGAGAATTCCAGACCTTCTTGATGAAAAGACCAGAGCTCAATGGAAAATTTGATCTTCAAATACAAGACTCAAGAGAGACATAAAAAAGTAAACAGGGAAAAATACAAAAAGGAAAAAACCCTGTTATTCAACAAGGGTAAACTGTTTATATGCCTATATGGGAAGATGATGTTTGCTAATTTTGAGAATGGTATAGTTAGTATGATATCTAAAAGGGATATACATATACAGAGGGTGTGGGTATAAATTAACTGATGTGATGAGAAAAAAAGTAATTGAGGGATAAAAAGGGATTGTAATGGGAAAAAGGTAAAGAAAAGGCAGAAAATGGTAAATTACATCATGTGGGGAGGTACAAAAACATATTACACTAGAGGGAAAGAAGAAAGGGATAAGAGCAGTGTTTGAGCTTTACTGTCATTGGATTTGGTTCAAGGAGGGTTAACATACTCTGTTAAGTATAGAAATAAAACTTGCCCTACAGGCAGTGGGAGCACAAAGGAAAAAGTAAAGGGGGGGTGGTTAGAAGGGAGGGAAGAAGTAGCAAGGGGAAAAGAATAAGATAAGAGAGGGGAGTCAAAAGCAAAACTCTTTTGAGGAATGGAAGGGAGAAGGGAGAAATAAAAGTATAAACGGGGGTGGGTAGAGAATAGGATGGACAAAAAGACGCTGTGAATGAGGAATGGGATGAACTCTCCCATAAAACGGAGGCAGATAGCAGCATGATTTAAAAAACCAAAATCCTACAATATGTTGCTTATAAGAAACACATTTGAAACAGGGGGGAAACATACAGAGTAAAGGTAAAAGGTTGGAATAGAATACATTATGCTTCAGCTGAAGGAAAAAAGCAGGGGTAGCAATCCTAATCTCAGACAAAGCTAAAGCAAAGGTAGATCTAATTAAAATGGATAAAGAAGGAAACTATTCTGCTAAAACAAACTACAGACAATGATGTAATATTATTACTTAATATATATACACTAAGTGGTATAGCATCTAAATTCATAGAGAAGTTAAGGGAGTTACAGGAAGAAATAGACAGGAAAACTGTACTAGTGGGGGACCTTAATCCCCCCTCTCTGAACCTGATAAATACAACCTCAAGATAAAGAAGTAAAGGAGGTGAACAGAATTTTAGAAAACGTAGATATGATAGACATCTGGGGAAAACTGAATGGAGATAGAAAGGAATATACTTTTTTCTCAGTGGCACATGGCACATACACAAAAACTGACTGTATATTGGGGCATAAACACCTCACAATCCAGTGCAGAAAGGCAGAAATAGTCAATGCATCCTTTTCAGATCATGGTGTAATAAAAATTATTTGTAATAAAGGACCACAGATAGACTGAGAATTAATTGGAAACTAAACAATCTAATCCTAAAGAATGAATGGGTCAAAGAACAAATAATGGAAACAATCAATAACTTCATTCAAGAGAATGACAATAATGAGACAACATAATAAAATTTATGAGATGCTGCAAAATCAGTTGTTTGGGGAAGTTTTCAGTCTCTAAATGCTTACATGATTAAAATAGACAAAAAGAAGATCAATAAATTGGGCATGCAACTGAAAAAGTTAGAAAAAGAACAAATTGAAAATTCCCAGTTAAATACCAAATTGGAAATACTGAAAACCAAAGGAGACATTAGTAAAATTGAAATTGAGAAAACTATCTAATAAATAAAACCAAGAGTTGGTTTTATGAAAAAACCAATAACATTGATAGAACTTTGGTCAATTTAATTAAAAAAAAGAAAGAAGAAAATGAAATTACCAGTATCGAAAATGAAAAGGGTAAATTCACCTCCAATGGAGAGTAAATTAAAACAATAATTAGGAATTATTTTGCCCAATTGTATGCCCATAAATTCGATAATCTTAGAGAAATGGATAAATATTTACAAAAATACAAATTGCCCAGATTAACAGAAGAAGAAGTAAAATACCTAAATAACCCCATCTCAGTAAAAGAAATTGAGCAAGCCATCAATGAACCCCCTAGGAAAAAATCTCCAGGGTCAGATAGATTTACATATGAATTGTATCAAACATTTAAAGAACTATTTGGGAAAATAGGTGAAAAAGGAATTCTCTCAAATTCTTTTTATGACAAACCAGGAAGAGTCAAAACAGAGAAAGAAAATTATAGACCAATTTGTCTAAAGAATATTTATGCAAAAACTTATCATGAGAATAATACACTATGACAAGGTAGGATTTATACCAGGTATGCAAGGATGGCTCAATATAATGAAAACTACCAGCATAATTGATCATATTAACAACAAAACTAGCAGACACCACATGGTTGTCTCAATAGATGCAGAAAAAAGCTTTTAGCAAAATACAACAACCCTTCCTATTAAAAATATTAGAAAAGACAGGAATAAATGGAGTCTTCCTTTAAATCATAAGTAGCATCTACCTAAAACCATCAGCAGGCATTACATGTAATTGGGATAAGCTAGATGCATTTCAAATAAGATTGAGGATGAAACAAGGATGTCTCTTATTACCCCTATTATTCAATTTGGTACTAGAAATGTTAGCTTTAGCAATAAGGGAAGAAAAAGAAATTGAAGGAATCAGAATAGGCAAAGAAGAAACTAAATTATCGCTTTTTGCAGATGATATGATGATTTACTTAGAGAATCTTAGGGAATCAAGTGAAAACTACTTGAAATAATAAAGAACTTTAGCAAAGTTGCAGGATATAAAATAAACCCACATAAATCCTCAGCATTCCTATATATCACTCACAAAGCCCAATAGCAAGAGATAGAAATTCCATTTAAAGTTATTGTGGGCCCTATAAAATATTTGGGAGTTTACCTGCCAAGACAAAGCCAGGACTTATAGGAACACAGTTACAAAACGCTTTTCACACAAATAAAGTCAGACCTAAGTAAATGGAAAAACATTAGTTGCTCATGGTTAGGCCAAGCTAATATAATAAAGTGACAATTTTACCTTAAATTAATTTACTTATTCAGTGTCACACCAATCAAATTACCAAAAATTATTTTACACAGCTGGATAAAATAATAACAAAATTTATATGGAAGAACAAAATGTGCAGAATATCAAATTAATTAATGAAAAGAAATGCTAGGAAAGGTGGCCTAGCCATACCAGATATCAAACTGTACCGTAAAGCAGCAGTCATCAAAACTACTTGGTACTGGCTAAGAAATAGTGTGGTGGGATGTGGAGCCAAGATGGTGGTATGAAAACAGGGACTTGCTTTAACTCTCTCCCAAATCCCTCCAAAAACCTGTAAAAAATGACTAAACAAATTCTAGAACTTCAGAATCCATGAAATAACAGAGTGAAACTAGTCTCTAGCCCAAGATGGCCTGCATAGTCCCTGGGAAGGGTCTATCATACCATGCTGGGAGCAAAGCCCAGCCCAGTGTTGGTTGTGCCAGGACAGACCAGGCCATAGTAGACTGGGCAGAGCTTGCCTCAGGGCCCTGAATCACTGAGCTGTGGCAATTTCCAGACTTCTCAACCCACAAACACCAAAGACAACTTAGCAGGTCAGTGGGAAAACTGTTGGATCTGGGTGAGAGAAGTGCACAGTCAGGCCCAAGCCCCGGGTGCAGCAGAGATGGCTCTAGCAGCGGCAGCGGCAGCGGCAGCAGTAACAGAAGTGGTTGCTTCTGGTGCTTCAGGCCTGCAGACTGTGGGGGGAATCAGGTGGCTTAACAGAGCAGGAGTGCAGGGATTACTTTGCTGGTGCTAAGGCAGGGTTCTCCTGCTTTGCCCTCCTTGGGTATGGGTCATGGTTCTGGCTGCCGGTCCTTGGGGGAAGAGGAGCGTTGGTGTGGCAGAATGTGCCAGTAAGGCAAAATGGCCTTAGTTTAACAGGTGCCCTTGAGGAGTTTGGCTTTTGTTTACCGTGAAAGTACTTTCACCTGTTAAATGCTAAGCCCCAGGCCCAAAGCCCTATCAGGCATGAAACCTGTGTGGGCTTAGATTAATGACTTAAGAGGGGCCAACTTGGGAACCAATGGTCTCTGGTCTCTGGACTCTGGTCTCTGGTCATTGAGGAGGGGCTTGAGAACACCAGAGGCTTGGCTTCGAGGAGAGGTGAGAAACTACAGCTGAAAAAATCCAAAGCAGAGCTGACCCCTGTGAGGACCCAGGAGTTCGAGTGAGGACTTGAGGCCAGTGAATACGATTTATGCCATCTTATTTTTCTGTGGCCTCCTGGCTACTCTTGTGAGGCGGGCCTACTGGGCCTGGAGGCTTGTGTTCACAATACTGGAATGGGGAGGTTGGTTCACTAATTTGTTGCTCTGGGCCCTGAATAAATTTTTTGATGCATTCTGCTTAGAGAATTCTATATACCCAATGATTTTGAACCATTCGGATATATATATGATCCTTTTTGAGATCATAAATTTGGCCTTCCCACTACACAGAGCTTGTGATGGCTGTGGAGAGGGAGTCCTTTTAGTAGTTCCACAGCAGAAAGCAGTGCTTGCACTCACACACGAGCTCATGGGCTAGGAAAGGAGTATCATAGCACCTCAGAATGGAAGCAGCTCTGAAAACAGCAGCACAAAACCCCTGAAGCTTGGGAGAAAGCACTCTCCACTCTGAAAGCAGTCATACCCTGACAAAAAGCTAAAAAGTCAGGTAATTGGCTGGGAAAATGAGCAGACAGTGAAAAAGACTCAGATTGTAGAATCTTTCTTTGGTGACAAAGAAGATCAAAACATACAACCAGAAGAAGGCAACAAAGTCAAAGGTCCTACATCAAAAGCCTCCCAGACAAATATGAATTGGTCTCAGGCCATGGAAGAGCTCAAAAAGGATTTGGAAAATCAAATGAGAGAGGCAGAGGAAAAATTGGGAAGAGAAATGAGAGTGATGCAAGAAAATTATTAAAAATGAGTCAACAACTTGCTAAAGGAGACCCAAAAAACCAAATAAAATACCTTAAAAATAGACTAACCTAAATGGCAAAAGAGCTCCAAAAAGCCAATGAGGAGAAGAATGCCTTAAAAGGCAGAATTAGCCAAATAGACCACTGAAGAAAATACTGTTTTAAAATTAGAATGGAGCAAGTGAAAGATAGTGACTTTATAAGAAATCAAGAAATTATAAAACAGAACCAAAAAATTAAAAAATGGAAGACAATGTGAAAGATCTCATTGGAAAAACCACTGACCTGGAAAATAGATCCAGGAGAGATGATTTAAAAATTATTGGACTACTTGAAAGCCATGATAAAAAAGCCTACACATCATCTTTCAAGAAATTATCAAGGAAAACTGTCCTGATATTCTAGAACCAGAGGGTAAAATAGAAATTCGAAGAATCTACCAATCACTTCCTGAAAAATATCCTAAAAAGAAAACTCCTTGGGATATTGCAGCCAAATTCCAGAGTTCCCAGGCCAAGGAGAAAATATTGCAAGTAATCAGAAAGAAATAATTCTAGTATTGTGGAAACACAATCAGGATAACACAAGATCTAGCAGCTTCTACATTAAGGCATCAAACTTGGAATATGATATTCTGGATGTCAAAGGAGCTAGGATTAAAACCAAGAATCACTTACCTAGCAAAACTGAGTATAATACTTCAGGGAAAAATACAGACTTTCAGTAAAACAGAGGACTTTCAAGAATTCTCAATGAAAAGACCAGAGCTGAGTAGAAAATTTGACTTTCAAATACGAGAATCAAGAGAAGCATGGAAAGGTAAACACGAAAGAGAAATCATAAAGGACTTACTAAAGTTGAACTGTTTGGTTTACATTCCTACATGGAAAGATTATATTTGTAACTCATGAGACCTTTCTCAGTATTAGGGTAGTTGAAGGGAATATATATATATATGTATATATATTTATATACATATATATATGTATATATATATTATAGACAGAGGGCACAAGGTGAGTTGAATATGAAGGGATGATATAAAAATTAAGTGAATGAGAGAGTGAATATATTGGGAGAAGGAGAAAGGAAGAGATAGAATGGGGTAAATTACCTCACATAAAAGTGACAAGAAAAAGCTGTTATAATGGAATCAAAGAGGGGGCAGGTGAAAGGGAATGAGTGAATCTTGCTCTCATTGGGTTTGACTTAAGGAGGGAATGACAAATACACTTATTTGGGTATCTTACTCTACTGGAAAGGGTGGGGCAAGGGGATAAGAGAGGGGGATGATAGAGGGCAGATTGGGGGAGGGGGTAGTCAAAAGCAAACACTTTTGAAAAGGGATAGGGTCAAGGGAAAAAAAATGAATAAAGCGGGACAGGATAGGACAGAGGTTGAAATGCCCCCTTGCACAGGGGTAAGTAGCCCCCACCCCTGCACAGGGGCGAGCAGCCCCAGCGGTGCCCAGTAGCCCCCACCCCTGCATAGGGGCGAGCAGCCCCAGCGGTGCCCTATTTACTGGAGCGCTGTAACCTCGGAGCAACCCAATTTACTGAGCAACACTGATCAAACACCCAGCATAAATTATCAGCTCCTGCTTGATCCTTGATGCAATGATCAAACACCTGGCAATACTGATCAAACGCCTAGTATAAATCATTAGAACTTATCTAAGATACGTTTGA
>JAQQSZ010003937.1:0-14305 GCA_028646595.1 Phalanger gymnotis
GGTCTCGTCGGTCCGCGGTCTGCCGCGCGCTGGGCTCTGCTTGGCTCAGCTCTGCTCCCCTCAGCTGGGGGCTGGGAGTTCTGTTTGGGACAGACCTTACCCCGAGACCATCCAGGCTGTCCTGGGCTGGAGCCCTGCTTCCCTCTGCCACTTTGTGGGTTCTGCAGTTCTAGAATTGGTTCAGAGCCATTTTTTTTATAGGTTTTTGGAGGGACTTGGTGGGGAGCTCACGCCAGTTACTGCTTTCCAGTCGCCATCTTGGCTCCGCCCCGGGAGTCAACAATCTTACTTTAATCAAACATATATATATCATTCACTTAGTTCGGGGGAAAGGTCAGTACCCTGAACATAGGGACAAGCAGAGAAAATGCTAACCTCAGAGTATATACACACTTCTCAGAGCTAGAGGGTATCATAACCCCAGTGACCCAGTGCCTAATTAGAAATTAGCAAAAGGTGTGAGCCTTCCTACAAACAAGCCTCCCCTAATAAAGCTTCCCTTAATGGGCTCCATGTGAGGCCTATTAATGGGAGAGGGGAAAGATCCTCCCATTCTATTAACCTTACTTGGCCCCAAGATCTTTCATGTCCATTGCATAGGCAATTTGTATCTGGATAGGCATTAACATTTCTTAAGTACAACAAAATCCCCACAAAACAAACAAATCATGAACTTCACATTTGCAAAATATATAACATAACATTCCTCATGGCCATAGTGGCCACATGACCTTAAACAAACACAAAGTTATATAACATAACATAACATCATTCTTTGGGGGTCAAAATTTTTGGGGAGAGAGCAACCAGCTTCTCTTTCCTCAATCCAAAACAAAAATGTTCAAATAAAGTCCTTCTTGGGGGTATGTTCTTTTCCCCACACTACCACTACAGGCTTCCATCCTGGCATTCTCAGGTGCATATTCTAATGAGCTAAGTCCCAACACAAACAAAAATGTCCAAATAAAGTTCTCTTGGAGGTGTGTCCTTCTCCCCACATTGCTCCAGCCTCTGCTTCCAAGTTCTGAGGGGTGGCTGGGCAACAAAGCCAACAGGGTAGGTCCTCGGGGGTCCATGGCACTTGCCCCACCTACCATAGACAACTCCACCCTCCCCTGGGTCCCAAACCATCCCATGGGATACAGCATAAAAGCACACTCAGTGCCTTGCAGCAAAGTTTTTATCTTGCCCCAGGGCTGAATTCCAAACTCCGGGTTCCTCCTCTTCCCTCAGGAGCTGGCTGCTCCTGGCTCTTGCCTGCATCCTCAGGCAGTCAGCTCTCAGCTTTTGCTCTCACCTCACCAAAGTCAGCATGCGGGCAGTTTTCTGCTTCTGCTCCATGGCTCCATTCCAAGCTCTTGCTGCTCCTGACTGGGTTTTAAATACAATACACTCTCAGGGCCTTCAGCTCTCTGGCACAGTCCACAGGGCTACTCCATTTGAGCCCTGGCTCTGGCCATGCCCACCTCCCTAAGCCACTGCCACCGCTCTGACCTTTCTCCTCCAGAGTAGTAGTGGGGTTAGGAGAGGGAAGGAGAGGTTATCTCCCAGGGGCCCTGCTCTCCGGAAAACCACTCCCATCAGTGCTACTTGCCTGTTTCCTCTCAAGCTGCTGCTGCTTTTGAGGCTCCATAGAATCAAAGCTACCACAACGGAGAAACAAACAATTATCCCAGTCCCCATATTTTCCTTTTAGTTTACAGATTCTAACTACACCAAATGTAACAGCAAGCGCCCTAGCATACCCAGGATGGCCTGCTAGCACAGGTTCTTTGATCTGCTTTTCTAAAGGAAAACAACTTGAAAGGGGTCAAAAATTTTACTTTAATCAAACATATATATATATATATCTCATTCACTTAGTTCGGGGGAAAGGTCAGTACCCTGAACATAGGGACAAGCAGAGAAAATGCAGAGAAAACAGCACAGATCAACAGACAGGGCTTCTAACTGTTTGACCACAGCAATACATACATAGTTATCAGAGAGAGAAGCACCAACATCTGGGTTTTCAAAGCCAGGGGCGGGGCTCCTTAATGGCTACCCAGAGTCTGGTCAGGCCAAATCACACAAACATTCTTCCAATGAGTGAGGCCCCCAAAGCAAAATGCTAACCTCAGAGTATATATATACACACTTCTCAGAGCCAGAGGTATCAAAACCCTGATGACCCAATGCCCAATTAGAAATTAGCAAAAGATGTGAGCCTTCCTATAAACAAGCCTCCCCTAATAAAGCTTCCCTTAATGGGCTCCATGTGAGGCCTATTAATGCCCCCCCCCCCCCAGATCTTCCCATCCTATTAAACTTACACACCCCCATCCCTATTCCCACCTCATAATCTTATGAAACAACTGATTATTCTTCTGGGAGAGCTACTGAGTGGTTCTGCCTTCATGGTGTAGTGGCAGAGACATAATGTACATATTGAGAATGTATCCTGGAGTGTTTCACTGTCTAGGTAAGTGTAAGTTTCCTCAGAGAGGCACCAAATTGGGTAATGGTTCTAAGTGTGGAGATCAGGCTCCCATATGTGGGCTGATCTAAAGGGCAAAAGTTAGAGTTTCAGTGTCAGAAGGGTGGAATTTATGAAGCATCCTGTCAGTATGGTCAAAATTACAATGTGATTAGTTTTATACACGACCACACTCAGGAAATGCCATCTATATTGATACCTATAAATAAGCTCTTAGGATTACTACTACGCATGACAGTGGGATTAAGGGTGATATGATATCAATAACTTCCCCTCTTTTTCCCTGAAAATCAATTAGCGAGGAACTTCCTCACTGGTAAATTGTTTTGTCTCATGTTACTGTGATTTGTAGGTCATTCTGTCCATAATCTATTGAGGACTTCCACCATTGTCAGGGTATCTTTTGAAAGGGTCCCACTGGTGACAGTTAAAGACATCCAGGGTGTAGGAATGATGGGCATCCCTCCCCTATCCCAACAGTGTCCCAAGATATAGAAAATCAAAAGAATGAAAATAACCCGGTGAGAAGGAAGTAAATGGAAGGTCTTCTCAGATCAATATAGCAGCAGTGTTTACCTATCTCACTGCTATAACTTTTAGCCATCTATGGTGATTTCTAAGGCATCTATGCCTAAATCAAAACTTTGTGGTGTTTGAGAGCATTCACTGTATTGCTGGGAGAAGCAGCATAGGTCAGGCTAATCCCCTATAGAGACTGGTTTTGTGGAGGTAGGTTAAGTAATAGGAGGGCAAGGTAGTAGGTAGAAGTAAAGTAGAGGAGTTAGGAGAGATAGGAAAAAAAAAACCTCATGCACAAACATGAAAACAAGATTAGCCGTAGAATCTCGTAGGGAAAGTATATGTTTACATATGTGTGCATACATATATATGCATATGTGTATGTATCTATCAATACCTATACATAAATATATCCACACTTAATTGTGGCCTTGGTGTGGTAGTTATGGGGGAGGAATAGGGAAAAAAGAACAAAGTAAAAAGTGTACAGCAGAGAACAAAAGAAAACCTACAAGGAAGCAAAGAAAAGCTGGACAGCTTTCAACATAACACAGGCTTTCTTAAAATAATAAGTTGTTGCTATATATTCTGAATCCTCTCCTGTGTTCTGCTGTGCACACGACATTTTTTCTTTTCTTATTTTATACTTAAGTGTAATATTTAAGTTTATAATATTTCTTTTTCTCTTATGTACTTAAGTTTTAGTAGTTGTCTTTATTAAAAAAATAAGAAATAAAATAACTGTAAAAAAAGATTAATTAAGGAACATGTTAGTAATTTTATTTTCTCATTTCTCCTTTAACTGAAGCCTCTTGAAATTACCTAAACTGTTATTTTAGTCACAAAATTCCAGGGATCAAGAGGACCCTCGAAAACCACTAATCCAACCTGTGTCTACAGAAATACCTTTAACAACATTCTCTAAAACTAATTATTCCATCTCAACTTGAAAAACTATTTGTTTTAATGAATGAAGGGAAGGTGTCTCACTACCTTTGAAGGGAAGCCATTTCACTTTGGTTTTCATACCTCTACTTGTTTGGTGTATATTTTCCTCCTTATATTGAGCCTAAATTCTTCTCAATGAAACTTCTACCTGTTGTTTTGCGTTCTTTAGTTAGGAAAAACAAGTCCAATCTTTGCTCCACATCACAACTCTTAAAATAGTTGAAGAAAGTTATCATATGCTGCCTAAGTTTTCTCTTCCAAAGATTTAATAGCTCATAACCCTTCAAATGACCCCCATATGGAAAAATCTTACTGTTTTTCACCACCCTAGTCACTATTTGCTGGAAAATTATTCAATTTTAAAGTACTCTTCCAAAAATAAAAAAAGGTTGGTTTTACCAGGCAGTTATGGATGGTAAAGATTCCTTACTTTAGTACCAGGACCTTTGAAAGAATTTGTGGGAATAAAACTCCTTATACACTCCTTTAGTAGCTCATTCATTCTTTCAACAAAACCAGCTAATTATGGATGATAGAAGAAATCGAAAACTCATTTGGTACCAAATTCTGCTAGACCTCTTGGCTGCTAAAGTGGGAACCCATGTCCAACTATATCTCAAGCAGAATACCTTATGTTTGTAATAAATAGCTCATTCTACTCAACATTGCTTTCTGGTTAGCTTAGGCTGTTGGATAGGTGTCTAGTATTCCCAAATAGGTGTCAACCATAGTTAAAATATATTACTTATAGGATTTGATGGGGGAGGGGAGGGAATGCCTCTACATAATCAATATGCCAGACTTGAGTGTGACTTTCCCTGAATCTGATTTTCTCCTATGGTCTTTTTACCAGAGGCCACAGTTTTATATATGGAACAGTGGTATGCCATATCATTTAGGCTGACAGGTAGCCCACATTAGTGTGCTCAAGCATAAGAACATTCTACCTACAGGCCTTCATTCTGCTAATGCACCCACTGGGCCAAGCTATCTGGAGAATGGGTTATTGCCATCACGTTGGCCAATTCATCTACTTACTTGGGAATGAGGTTGGCAGTATCTCCTTTAGGGGTACCCTGAAGTTAGATCTATCTAATTGGCTTTATCTCACATTTGAGTACTGCTTAATAAATGTTTGGAATTGATGCCCTACTGAGATTCTTTCCATATGCAGCCTCATAGGGTTAGGCAGCTCCCCTTATGTGCCTCCTAGTTCTTGATATATATGTGTACCTCAGTTCCATCTTGGGCTTCCAGTGCTATCATGGTTATGGCATTGAACTCAGAAAACTGAGAGGACATGATTTTTTCTATTTGTGCAAGATAGTCTCATTTGTTGGACTATACACTAAGGCTTCTTTTATAGAACCACCTAAAAACCACATGTATTTCTCTGTTGCTTAGATAGGGTTTAGAAAAGTGGCACTTCTAGGAAAGGGATAACCAGAATGTGAGTTTCAGAAATGATTTTCCTACTGGTTTGCTGCTGCACTTCGAACACTACTACTCTTTATGTTTTAGTTCTTTCTTGCAAGTACAACTTCCTCTTAAATAGTGTGGTTTGTGGTAGGCTACCTATGGGCCACTAACCCATTATCTCTAACCTACCCTCTGATGGACAGTTGGGTTCATAATATGACTGGCAGAGCTATCGCTTAAAGAATATATAATTACAATGTTACATAAAGTGTTTGCAAAAAAAAGGGAAAACAGCAACTTACTAAATTTCTTCCATGAGACAAATATATTCTTTTTATCTAAACCAAGGTGAGATAAAGTAGAGAAAGACAACTATAGATCACTTCTCTAAGGAATATTGATACAAAAATATTGAATAAAATATTAGAAGGAGGTTATGGCAACATATTAAAAAGATTACATGGTATGATCAGGTTGGCTTTGTGCCAGAAAAGCAAAATTGATTAAATATTATTAAAATTATAAACATAGCAGACCATTTTAATGACAAAAAATCAAATTATACCAATAGATTCAGAAATGACAAATATTGGAGGTGCTATGGCAAAACAAAACAAAACACACTAATGCATTATTGGTGAAGCTATAAATTGCTCTAGTCATTCTGGAAACCAATTTATGCTACTAAAAAGGCACTAAACTGTACGTATGTGTATACCTTTTAACCCAGAAATACTACTAGAAATACTCCAAAGAGATCAGAGAAAGCAGAAAGGGGCCCATATGTACAAAGATATGTATAACAGTTCTTTTTTGCAATAATAAATGGAAACTAAGGGAATGGCCACGTATTGGGTAATGGCTAAACAAATGATAGTATGCAAATGAAATGGAAGAAACACACATTTCTTTGACATGACCAATGTGGGCATTTGTATTGTTTGAGTATCATGAAGACTTTAGTTTTCTATTCCTTTTTTTGGTCAATTAGGGGTAGAAATTGGAAGGAAAGAAAATAAATACTTGTTAGTAGAAAAAATAATAAAATTAAATTTGAAAAAATCCACATGATCTTATCAATAAATGCAGGAAAAAACTTTTGACAACACAAAACTTCATTATGCTAACATCAGAAAAAATGGGAATAAATGGACCTTTCCTTAATAGGGTAAATAACACCTATCTAAAGACAAGCACTGGTGTGATTTGTGATAGAGAATTGCTAATGACCTTCTTAATGATCAGGGGTAAAGCAAGGATATACTTTATCTCCATTATGAATTTGATATAGTTCCAGAAATGTTAGCTATAGCAATAACAAGAGAAAGAAATTGAGGAACTAAAAAAGAGGCAAACATGAAACAAAATTACCTCTTTTTCAGATGAATTTTGCAGCTGTTCCCCAATTGATGGGCATCCTCTGCACAAGCTGTGGTATATGAATGTAATGGAAGAATATTATTTGATAAGAAATTATGAGCAGGCGGATTTCAGAAAAACCTGGAAAAACTTACATAAAGTGATGCAAAGTGAAATGAGCAGAACCAGCAGAACATTGTATACAGTAATGGCAACATTATATGATGATCAACTATGAATGACTTAGCTCTTCTCAGCAATACAATGATCCAAGACAATTACAAAGGACTCATGTTGGAAAATGCTATCCACTTCCAGACAAAGAACTGATGGAGTCTGAATGCAGATCAAATAATTATTTTCACTTTTTTTTGTGGTTTTCCCCTTTTAGTCTGTTTCTTTAACCAATAACGGATATGGAAATGTGTTTTATATGACTGCACATGCATAACTTAGATCAAATTGCTTACCATTTTAGGAAAAGGGGAGGTGAGGGAGGGAGGGAGAAAAATTTGGAACTCAAAATTTTGCAAAAATGAATGTTAAAAATTGTCTTTACATATAATTAGAAAAATACTATTAAAAATATCAGCCACTTTCTATGTTACTTTAAAAAACCAACAGGAAGAGAAAGAAAAAGAAATTCCCTTCAAACTAACTATAGGACTTCTCTGTCACATGTCCAACAAGATGGAAGACTTTCTACTCCTTGGTAACTCTCAGAAACTTGCCAAAATTGGAATTATGTGCCAGAGAAAAACCAAAAACAGCCTTATTTTCAAGACAAGATACCAAGAAGTGTAACAAAGTAACAATTTTATGAATTAATAGCAGAGAATGTTAATCCTTCACTTGCTCAGTCAGCTTCCTTTCTCTTCTACCAGCCTCAACACTTTGGCAGAATAAACATCCACTAGCTTGTACTTTGTAATTTACTTGGCAATTTTGATGTTGCTTCAGCCCCTCAGGGCACACTCTGCCCCGTAGTCACTTCAACTCTGCTCATCCGCTTGTGGGGGTGAGGCATAGGATATGTTCTACCTGGGGCTACTACACATTGTGTGGGGGGCAGGGAGTACATAGGACAATGTTCAACAAGAGAAGTAAAAAACAGAGGGCATAAACATGTCTGCTTATAAGACTGTGCCAGGCCTGAAGGAGAGGGGACTGGCATCTAGTTCTGTTTCCCTGAAAGACTCTTGAGGTAGGGACTGTGGTCAGTTAAAAGTGATTTCTCTAAATTTGGAGAAGGCTGAGACGGCTTTGAGGTCCATTTCTGAGGTACATGTCATCAAAAGAGAAGGAGTCATAGGATGAATGATAGGAGAAAATGAAGAGAAAAAAAATACTAAACCCATCAAATATCTCAGGAGGAAGGAAAATCAGTTAAAAACCTAGAACACAAGCAGATAGATAAACAGGAAAGATATTAAAACAGAAGGAAAATAGCTACCGATATGTCTAAATAATTGTGAATGTCTCTAAATAATTATTTAAAAACAAATAAAATTGAACCAACATCTGATGACACAGAGGGCCCTGTAGATTCCTAAGAGAACATGGAATCATAGCAGGATATTGCTTCCCTAATGACAAAGAGACTAAAGAAAGAATAAATAAACATAACGACCATGAATGAAAGAATAAAAGTTCAGAATAGAACAAACTAAAAAAAATCCCTTTTTTTTTCTAGAAAAAAAATATAGAAAATTAAAAAAAAACTCAACAGAAGTCAATGGGAAGGAGAGAAAGGGTGGATTTTAATTAGCTACTTAACTGAGAGAAAAAAGAGGGGGAAATTAGATAACTAAATAAAAGGAAGAAAAAAGTAATCTATAAGTAAAACTCCTAGTTTTAGGAAAGGGAGTGAAAAATGATCCCATGGGTCGAGTTTGAGGGTGCAGGGAATAGAGCCTGTGGAAGAGGGTTGCCTTAAGGTTGATCAAGCAAAAAATAACTGAAGTAACAAAGTATTATCTTGAAAGAGGAACAAAAAACAATTCTCATTCACAAAAGTACATATAAAATGCTGGGAGTCAACCTGTGCAGACACTACAGAAGTTATATGAATTAAACTATGAAACACTCTTTAGAAAAATAAAGGAAGAAAGATATTTGGAGAAATACTAATTATTCATGGCTATGCCATGCCAATACAATAAAAATAACAATGCTACCTTTCACAGATTTAATTTAATTTACATTTAATTTACAGATTTAACACTATACCAATCAAACTGTCAAAGGGCTATTTTAAGGAGTTATTATTTTAAAGCAATAATAACCAAATTTACTTGGAAGAATAAAAGGTCAAGAATCTCAAGGGAAATAATGAAAAAAAACTGAGGCAAAAGGGGGTCTAATGGCACTAGATCCAAAACTATGCTTTAAAATTAATTATCATCAAATTTACTTACTGATGGTTAAAAAATAGAAAAGTGGATCATTGCAATAAGAGAAGTTTTAGAAAGGAAAGTCAATTTCACTGACAAAAGTTTCATACCTAACATACATAGGTAACTGACTCAAATATATTTTTCTTTTTTCTTTTCTTTTTAAAATTTATTTGCTTTTAGTTTTCACCATTTACTTCCATAATATTTTGAGTTCCAAATTTTTTCCCCATCCTTCCCCACCCCCACCCCAACATGGTGTGCAATCTGATACAGGCTTTACATATACATTCATATTAAATATATTTTCACATTAGTCGTGTTGTAAAGAAGAATTAGAACCAATGGGAGAAACCATGCGAAAGAAGAAACAAACATACAGACAAGAGAGAGCAAATAGTATGCTTCGATTTGCATTTTGACTCCACAGTTCTTTCTCTGGATGTGGATAGCATTTTCCATCATGAGTCACTACATTAGTAAGAAGAGGTAAGTCATCACACGATGTTGCTGTTATTGTGTAAAATGTTCCTCTGGTTCTGCTCACTTCACTCAGCATCAGTTCATATATATCTTTCCAGGTTTTTCTGAAGCCTTGCCTGCTCATCATTTTTTTGTGGAACAATAGTATTCCATTATATTCATATACCATCACTTGTTCAGCCATTCCCCAATTGATGGGCATCCTCTCAATTTCCAATTCTTGGCCACCACAAAAACAGCTGCTATAAATATTTTTGTACATGTGGCTCCTTTTCCTGTTTTTATGATCTCTCTGGGATACAGACCTAGAAGTGGTATTGATGGGTCAAAGAGTAACTAGACACAGTTTTATAGCCTTTTGTGCATCGTTCCAAATTGCTCTCCAGAATGGTTGGATCAATTCACAACTCCACCAACAATGCATTAGTGTTCCAACTTTCCCCACATCTTCTCCAACATTTATCATCTTCCTGTTTTGTCCTATTAGACAATCTGATAGGTGTGATGTAGTACCTCAGAGTTGTTTTGATTTGCATTTGTCAATAGTGATTTAGAGCATTTTTCATATGACTATAAAAAGCTTTAATTTCTTCATCTGAAAACTGCCTGTTCATATCTTTTGACCATTTATCACCTGGGGAATGTTTTGTATTCTTATAAATTTGACTCAGTTCTCTATATATTTTAGAAATGAGGCCTTTATCAGAGACACTAGTTGCAAAAATTGTTTAACAGTTTTCCGTTTCCCTTCTAATCTTGGTTGCATTGCCTTTGTGCAAAAATTTTTTAATTTAATGTAATCAAAATTATGCATTTTGCATTTTGTGATGTTCTCTTGTTTGGTCATAAATTCTTCCCTTCTCTACAAATCTGAGAGGTAAATATTCGTTGCTCTCCCAGTGTGCTTATATATCAGCCTTTGTATCTAAATTGTGTACCTATTTTGACTTTATCTTGGTATAGCCCGTAACATGTTGGTCTATGCCTAGTTTCTGTCATACTGTTTTCCAGTTTTCCCAGCAGTTTTCATCATATAGAGAGTTCTTATCCCAGAAGCTGAAGTCTTTGGGTTTATCAAACATTAAGTAACTGTAGTCACTGATGACTGTGTCTTCTGTACCTGACCTATTCTACTGATCTACCACTCTATTTTTTATCGAGTACCAAGTGGTTTTGATGATTGCTGCTTTATAATACAATTTAAGATCTGGGATGGCTAGGCTACCTTCTCTTGCATTTCTTTTCACCAATTCCTTTGATATTCTGGACATTTTGTTCTTCCAGATGAATTTTGTTATTATTTTTTCTAGCTCTATATCTATATCTAGCTCTATATTTTTTGGTAGTTTGACTGCTATGGCACTGAATAAGTAAATTGATTTAGGTAGAATTGTCATTTTTATTATATTAGCTTGGCCTACCATGAGCAACTAATGTTTTTCCAATTATTTAGATCTGACTTTCTGTGTGTGAAAAGTGTTTTGTAATTATGTTCATATAATTCCCAGGTTTGTCTTGGCAGGTACACTCTCAAACATTTTATAATGTCTACAGTAACTTTCAATGGGATTTCTCTTTGTATTTCTTGCTGTTGAGCTTTGTTAGTAATATATAGAACTGACGATGATTTGTGTAGGTTTATTTTATATCTTGCAATTTTGCTAAAGTTGTTTATTTTTTTCATGGAGTTTTTTATTTGATTCTCTAAGTATATCATTATATCATCTGCAAAGAATGATAGTTAGGTTTCTTCTTTGCCTATTGAAATTTCTTTAATTTATTTTTCTTCTCTTATTGCTAAAGCTAATATTTCTAGTACAGTATTAAATAACAGTGGTGATAATGGACATCCTTGTTTCCCCTCTGATCTTACTGGAAATGCTTCTAGCTTATCTCCATTGCATATAAGGCTTGCCGATGGTTTCATGTAGGTGCTACATTTTAAGGAAGGCTCCATTTATTCCTATGCTCTCTAGTGTTTTTAATAGGAATTTTGTCAAAAGCTTTTTCTGCACATCTTTTCAGATAATCATATGGTTTTTGTTAGTTTTGTTCTTGATATGATCAATTATGTTGATAGTTTTCCTAATAACTGACTCAAATATATAAGACTATTCATTCCCCAATAAAGTCAAAGGAAATGAAAAGGAAGTCCTCAAAAGAAGAGAGACAATATCAATATCATGTAAAAATATCAATAATCAATATCGATCAAAATCAATCAAAAATATCAACATCAATGATCATATAAAAATTCTCAAAATCACTAGTAATAAAAAGTACAAATTAAAATAGCTCTGAGGTTTCACCTCCCAGGTATCATATAGGCAAAGATGACAAAAAAGGAAATGACCATAGTCATAGAGGCTGGGGGAGGACAGACACACTAATGTATCCTTGGTGGAGTTGTGAAGTGGTTTGGCCATTCTGAAAAGCTGTTTGGAACTATGCCCCCCAAATCACTGAAGTGTGGAGCTTTTGTGATATGACTATTAGGTTTATATGCCAAAGACATAAAAGATGGAGGGAAAGGAGCAACATTTTATGTTCAAAAAGACATATAACACTTTTTAATAGCAAAGAACTAGAAACAGATTTTGCCCATCAATTGGAGAAATGACTGAACAAATTATAGTATACTAATTAATGGAATATTATTGCGCTGCAAGAAATAATGAAAAAAACCCTAAGTCCTTGTAACAAATATACTTAAGCAAAAGAACTTCCCACGTTGCCCATGATCAAACATGAATGTCTAATTCGTCTTGAGCCCGCCACGCATCTGTCAGGAAGATGGTAGTGTACTTCATCGTCGGCCTCACGGAATTGTGGCTGGTTATTACGTTGACCAGAGATGAGTCTTTCAGAGTTGTTTTCCTTTAAAATGTTGTTGTTATACAAATCGCTCTCCTGGCTATGCTCACTTACTCTGCCTCGGTTCTGCCTTTCGGACTCAGTGGATGCCAGAAGACCAGGTGGTGAGTCACCACATCCTGCCCCCTTGAACAGAAGTGTTTCCACATGGAGACTGGGGAATGGAGGAGACTACACTTATAGAAGCTAAGTGTCACCTTATCCTTGTTGTATATGCTTGCTATATCAGGGCTAAGTAAACCTCCTTTTGTTAACTGTTCAATAACCTTCCCATGCTTCATTTCATCTAACCTAAATTAAAAGGCCTGCTCTTAATATTTATAATAATCAGTAATCGAGATGAGATGAGAAGAGCCTTGTGACTCATACGGTTGAGTTGGGAGAAGGGTGCTGAAGATGTGCAGGGTGAGGTGATTGGTTATTTAAATGTGGCATGGTATCACTTGGTGACAAAAGCCTTTCTAGTTATGTCCTTATTCAATAGAACGAGGAGCAGCATCCCTCTCAGGGGGAGTGATTTGTTCTGTGGGTACTGGAGGAAGCTGCTAGAAAGAATAAAGAGTCAAGTTCAGCATTCTCTGGTTGTCGTTGATCATCCTGCAGAAGCGATATTAAGTTCTATTGCCAATATAAGATGGCTACTGAAAGTGAACTGGCCCCATTGATATTTAGCAACTAGAGGCAGAGATTTTAGTATTTAATCATTGTGCGATCGAAAGTAGAGAGGAAGTGAGTAGAATGGGTCACCCAAGTGTAAGGAGCTCTTCTGCTGGGGATGCCACAGCTAGGAACCCACGGAAAGGTCTTCGAGATCGGAGCCACGAGAAGGGAGGATTGGAGTAGAAATAAAGAGACTTAGGAGCTTCTACCAGTAGTTTAAAAAAAAGGGCCTCAGATTTATTTTTATTACCATTCCAGGAAGAAAGGTGATTTCCTGCACTGACGGAGCAGGAGGTGGGAGTTCATGACCAAGCTACTGGGCATGTTTTATGAGATGTTCAAACAGAAACCTGAAGAATTACTGGAACAGTGGCTACTGAGGCTGTGGTCTAATGGAACCAATGTTGAGACTTTATAGTTGAGTTTCATAGGCTTAGGAGCTCTTTGAGGATTTATTGCCACAGTCAGCTAAATCAATTGGAGTCTGTAGGTAAGGATTCCTTTTGTCCCTTTTTAGGTGACTGAGAGGGGGAATTATTTGCACCTGAAGCCATAAATATAAATTCCCGTTGCAGCAAGGTCTGTGATGGGGACGTGTAAGGGAGGAGGTGAGCTTCTTAAAGGAAATGGGTTTGATAGATTGAATATAAGTGGTTCTGACCCATGGCCTGCCATACACTATGATCAGCCTGGATTGGGGTCAGTTAGATTCTAGCTACTGGGTAGAGCCACACCATAAAGGCTTTAGAATTCAGCTATGGATCTCCCCTGCCATACAATTATCCCGGTGTATGCTGATGAACTGGTGAACACTGAACAGGTCATATGGATAGCTGTGGCTTGGGTAAGTATTGCTGTCAGTCTGAATGAGTGTCCTGGGAATGGGGGAGGGAAGAGGAAGAGTCATAGAACCCAAGGATCTGCTAGATGACCATATGATGACTGTCATTTTTTTCTGGAGGGAGTTTTGGGTGTGGCTCTTGAAACATGGAAGTGATAAGAAAGCAATTGATGGCCAGTCTAGAGGGGCGCTAGTAAAATTGTACAGGGAAATTCAGTACAAAGGTATCGGCACAGTCAGGATGGCCTGAATTGAATCCTGTCTCAGACACTTTGTAGCTGTGTAGCCATGGACAAGTCACTTAAACTATCTCAGCCCCAGTTTCCTCATCGG